>AWOL01S0008342.1:5756-20582 GCA_000715115.1 Nicotiana otophora
AACATAGCCTCATGCCGGATCCCTAGTAGGAACGTTTGTTTGCATCACGTGCATTTGACTTTGGGGACTCAACACAGGGGTTGGGTCCGTCTAGGACAGGTGTACCCAAAAATAAAAGACCATCATGATGCATCCTGCGTGCTATTTGTGCATTTTGTTTGATCTAATTTGCATGTTAACCGGCTACTAGAATAAATATAGAAAATTGAGAAAAGGTAGAAGTGAGACGTAGGAGAGATAAAATTCATCCGGTTTTCAAAAATCTCGGTATTTGAAAAATCTAGAAACTCAGCTGAAATTTTGAAAAAAAAGAGAAAAAGAAAAGTCATTTCAAAATGAGCCAAAAAAAATCATGTTTTCCCGGTTGTGTCAAAACCGACCGAACTACGCGAGTCTGATTCTCACCGGATATGAGATACATAGGCAAACCTTATCGGTTCCAGCCCCAATTTTCGAAATATCCAAAAACATTTTCCTTTAATTCCTTCTTTAGAAGTCTTTTCTTAGAAAATTTCAATTAAAAAATTATTTTAAAACCCAAAATTATTTTATTTCTTTTTAGAAGTCTCTCATTTGAAAAAGAAAAACAAATCAAAATCCAAAAATATTTTCTTCCTTTTTAAAAAAAAAAATCTTTCTCCCAAAAATTCAAAAAAAAAATCAAAATTCAAAAAACAAAATATTTTCTTTCTTTCAAAAATTACAAAATACATAAAACTATATATTAAAAAAATAAAAATTAAAAACTATTTTCTTTATTCTTAAAGGAAGTTTTCCTTTCAAAAATTTCCCCCAAAAACAAATTATAAAACAAATATTCAAAATTCAAAACTATTTTCCTTGTTAGAAGATTTCGTGGTCTGTTTTGTATATGAGTAAAAAGCAAATAAAGGAAAAAGAGTTAGTTTATTTACTATTCCTGATTTTTTCCTGAACTACGAAATGATCTGATTCATGCGGCGTCATGATACGTAGGCAATCCCCATCGGATTCGATCATAGCCATAAATAAATTGAGTGAAAAAATAAACCGGAAAAAAAAATTGAGTGAAAAAGAAAGAAAAGAGTGACAAAAAAAATAACAAAGAAAAACAAAGAGCGAAAAACAACAAAAAGAGAAAGAAAAAGGAAATCAACATATGAAAAACATAATTCAAAAAAAAATAGAAAAAAAGGAGGGCCTCCCGAGAAGGAATCAGTTCACCCTTGTTGGTGAATCATACTCGAGCTTGTTCCAAAAAGCTAGTCAGGCTAGGTCTACTGCAGCCAGTAGCCCCGAACTGGCGCACCGGGCTAATGCTAGATGTGAATATCACTCTGGAGCAGTGGGACATGATACAAAAGACTGTTGAATTTTTCCGAGAGCAGCGGAAGACCTCATCGAGGTCAAGGCAATAGTGCTTAGGGATGAAGATGCCCCTAATATGATGAACAATCCTCTGCCTGCTCACACCAATGGGCCAGTAGTTGGAATGATCTGTAAAGATGAGGAATTTGATCCAGCACTGAAAGCCACAACAGCCATTTCCGCGGCAGAAGAGAAACCTAAAAATGGGCGCCAAACCTGAAAAGTTCTCTGTCAGATGGGAGTCTCGGTAGTCGGTCTTGCTATCTTTTCTGCGTCCGGATTATTTCAGGGTGTAATGCGGACATTTTACTTTTATTGTCTTACTTTGTGATGTAAACCCTTCAATCTTTAATTATTTTTATAAAAAAAAATCAAATCAAATGAAATTTCATTGAATGTCTCTTTTTTTAATATTGTCACCTTTCTTATTCTCTTTTCAGTTCTGTTAATGCAGATTTTAATGAAATGGCATGCTTGCGGACTTCATTCCTAGATCCTAAAATGTTGTCAGACCTCGAAATAATGAATCAAGAAGCAGAATGTGTTGAAGATAAGGCTTGTGAGAAAATAAACAAAGAATTGGAACAGTATGCCTAGACCAAGTCTGAATGAAATCAGAAGAAGTTGAAATTCCCTCTCTTCGGATCATTGTTGAAGCCGAGATTGAGGATAAAGATTGGGTCAAGAATTGATTGGAACAATTGACATTGATTGATGAAAAGCGATTGGCCGCAGTTTGCCACGAGCAGTTGTACCAACAAAGAATGGCTAGTGTATACAACAAGAAAGTGCGGCCCATGAAATTTGAAGTGGGGCAACTCGTTCTGAGATGTATCCTCCCGCATCATGAAGAAGCTAAAGGAAATTGGCTCCAAATTGATGCAGTAAAAAAAAGTACTATGTTTGACCCTTCACGCACTTTTAATGCTATTTGATTGAGATGACGAAGGCTTTCATTCTTGCTACCCAAATACCAATAACCCTTTTTGCCAACCCTTTGAGCCGGTTACCTTTCTTTGATTACCCTCTTTGGAACATGAAGGAGTTATTGAAAAGAAAAAAAAAACAAGAAAAAAAAAGAAGGAAAAAAAAAGGAAAAGGAAAGAGAAAAAAAACAAAATAGACAGAAAGATAAAAAAAACAATTCATGTTACCTTGAACTACGTTCTACTTAATTTCAAAAGGATACATAGGCAGCCTCTCTCTGGGGTTCAGTCACACCTAAATAACAATCCACATTTCCAAAAAAAAATTAAAAAAAAAAAATAAAACTGGTGCAGATGTTACAATGGTTCGGCAATGGTTTCGCCTTAAAGGTTCCAAAGTTGTAATTTAATCCAAATCCCTTCTACCCAAATCCTTTTCAAGTTCTTCCGATCAGTCAACGAGAATGTTCAAGAATTGGAGGATACAATTACTTGGATCTGATACAACAAAATAAGAGAAGTAAAATGAGAGAGTCTTTGGTGAAAACCCTCATGGGCACTGCAAGGCGATGGTGAGTAAAGAAACCAAAATGAGAGTTTTGTTAGTTAAAACTCGCAAAGAGTACTATAAGGCGATGGCGAGAAGAGAAATAATAGAGGCTAGTTAGTGAAAGCCCACAAAGGGCACCACTGATCGAAAAGAGGATCCTCACACCCATTGGCATTGACACAGTCCTAGGCAAGGTTTCTCGATTTCAAGGAAAAAGTTGTGATGAATTTCTGAGAGTCGTACAGTGGACACATATCGGGCATCCTGTCCAAAAGGCATGTCATGTTCATTGAAGTCCGCATATACTACAGATAAATCCTTCTTTCCTTCCCCCTAAAGGGATATCTCTTGTCTAAATTCATTGTCCATTCCATTGTTTTTTGTTCTTTGAATCCCTTTCAGTCTAACTATGTTCCAAAACTAAGGCAAAGAAGGGATAGAAAGATTGATTTACAGGGCTTTCATTTGATAAAAGCTAATATTCAAGAGGCACCCAGCCTTGGTAGGGGCATCAAGTCAACCCCGATTGGCCATGATGGCTGATGCTTTGAAATCAAAAACTCTCGAAAGGAGAAAATCAAATTGAAAGTGCCTACAAGGCAAAATGAAGTTGAATAGGTTAAGTCCCAAGTGGCTAACCGTTTTGGCAAAGTTTGAAAAGCCAAAGGTTCCCCAATGCTCTGAAATTGAAAGTTTTGGAGGAAACAAGTCGAAAGTGAAATGCCACAAAGGCAAAATAAAATTGAAAAGATTAAGTCCCACGCGACCAACCATCATGTAAAAGCTTGAAAAGTCAAAGGCTCTCTGGGGCCAGAAATGCAAGTGGTATTCATAAAAAACATCTAGTGGCAGGTTGAAATCATCATCAAAAGAAGATGGGCACAAAGCCAAGCTGCCAAAGACATCAAGGCCACAAACCGACCACCACTTTTAAAACTCACAATTTTTCTTTGTTTGCAGTAGGAGTATTCTTCACCCAGGCTTCTCAAAATCTCCACTTTCCTTTATTTTTAGCATGCATCACTACTGTTCATACCTCTCATTTTCATAGTTTAACCCAGATAGAACCTTTTCTCCTAGGGGGATCCAGCTCATAGTTCCAGGTAAAAGTACTCTTCGCCCAGGTTTTTTTATTTAGCTTAACCTAGGTAAAACATTTTCTCCTAGGGGGATCCAGCTCATATTCCGGGTAGAAGTACTCTTCGCCCAGGCTCGCTTTTCGCAGTTTAACCCAGGTAGAACATTTTCGCCTAGGGGGATCCAACTCATAGTTCTGGGTAGAAGTACTCTTCGCTCAAGTTGTTTACGTAGCTTAACCCAGGTAGAACCGTTTCTCCTAGGGTGATCTAGCTCATAGTTCCGGGTAGAGGTACTCTTTGGCCATGCTTATTTTTCGTAGCTTAACCCAGGTAGAACCTTTTGCCTAGGGGGATCCAGCTCATAGTTCCAGGTAGAAGTACTCTTCGCCCAGGCTATTTCTCGTAGCTTAAGCCAGGCTCTTCGCCTAAGATGTTTTTCGTAGCTTAACCCAGGTAGAACCTTTTCTCCTAGGAGGATCCAGCTCATAGTTTCCAGGTAGAAGTACTCTTCGCCCAGGCTATTTCTCGTAGCTTAACCCAGGTAGAACCTTTTCGCCTACAGGGATCTAGCTCATAGTTCCGGGTAGAAGTAATCTTCGCTCAGGTTGTTTTACGTAGCTTAACCCAGGTAGAACCTTTTCGCCTACAGGGATCTAGCTCATAGTTCCGGGTAGAAGTAATCTTCGCTCAGGTTGTTTTACGTAGCTTAACCCAGGTAGAACCTTTTCGCCTACAGGGATCTAGCTCATAGTTCCGGGTAGAAGTAATCTTCGCTCAGGTTGTTTTACGTAGCTTAACCCAGGTAGAACCTTTTTGCTTAGGGGTTCCAGCTCATATTTCCGGGTAGAAGTACTCTTCGCCTAGGCTTGTTTTTCGTAGCTTAACCCATGTATAACTTTTTCGCCTAGGGGGATCCAACTCATAGTTTCGGGTAGAATTGCTCTTCACCCAGGCTTGTTTTTCTTAGCTTAATCCAGGTAGAACGTTTTCTCCTAGGGGGATCCAGCCCATAGTTCCGGGTAGAAGTACTCTTCGTCCAGGCTGTTTTTCATAGCTTAACCCAGGTAGAACCTTTTTGCCTAGGGGGATCCAGCTCATATTTTTGGGTAGAAGTACCATTCGCCCACGCATGTTTTTCGTATCTTAACCCAGGAAAAAACCTCTTTGCCTAGGGGGATCCATCTCATATTTCTGGGTAGAAGTATTCTTCGCCCAGGCTTGTTTTTCGTAGCTTAACCCAGGTAGAACCTTTTCGCCTAAGGGGATACAGCTCATATTTCCGGGTAGAAGTACTCTTCGCCTAGGCTTGTTTTTCGTAGCTTAACCCAGGTAGAACCTTTTCGCCTAAGGGGATACAGCTCATATTTCCGGGTAGAAGTACTCTTCGCCTAGGCTTGTTTTTCGTAGCTTAACCCAGGTAGAACCTTTTCGCCTAAGGGGATACAGCTCATATTTCCGGGTAGAAGTACTCTTCGCCTAGGCTTGTTTTTCGTAGCTTAACCCAGGTAGAACCTTTTCGCCTAGGGGGATCCAGCTCATAATTCCGGGTAGAAGTACTCTTAGTCCAGGATTGTTTTTTCTTAGCTTAACCCAGGTAGAACCTTTTCGCCTAGGGAGATCCAGTCCATAGTTCCGGTAGAAGTACTCTTCGCCCAGGCTATTTTTCGTAGCTTAACCCAGGTAGAACCTTTTTTGCCTAGGGGGATCCAGCTCATATTTCTGGGTAGAAGTACTCTTCGTCCAAGCTTGTTTTTCATATCTTAACCCAGGTAGAATATTTTCGCCTACGGGGATCCAGCTCATAGTTCCGGTACAAGTACTCTTCGCCCAGGCTTGTTTTTCGTAGCTTAACCCAGGTTGAACCTTTTCGCCTAGAGGGATCCAGCTCATATTTTCGGGTAGAAGTACTCTTCGCCCAGGCTTGTTTTTTGTAGCTTAACCCAGGTAGAACTGTTTCGCCTAGGGGGATCTAGCTCATAGTTCCCGTTAGAAGTACTCTTTGCCCAGGCTTGTTTTTCTTAGTTTAACCCAGGTAGAACCATTTTGCCTAGGGGGATCCGGCTCATAGTTTTCGAGTAGAAGTACTCTTCGCCCAGGCTATTTTTTGTAGCTTAACCCAGGTAGAACCTTTTCGCCTAGGGAAATCCAGCTCATAGTTTCCGGGTAGAAGTACTCTTCGCTCAGGACGTTTACATAGCTTAACCCAGGTAGAACCTTTTTGCCTAGGGGGATCCAGCTCATAGTTCCGGGTAGAAGTACTCTTCGCTCAGGATGTTTTACGTAGCTTAACCCAGGTAGAACCTTTTCGCCTAGGGGGATCCAGCTCATAGTTCTGGATATAAGTACTCTTCGCCCATGCTGTCTTTCGTAGCTTAACCCAGGTAGAACCTTTTCTCCTCGCGGGATCCAGCTCATAGTTCCGGGTAGAAGTACTCTTCGCTCAGGTTGTTTTTCGTAGCTTAACCCAGGTTGAACCTTTTCGCCTAGAGGGATCCAGCTCATATTTTCGGGTAGAAGTACTCTTCGCCCAGGCTTGTTTTTTGTAGCTTAACCCAGGTAGAACTGTTTCGCCTAGGGGGATCTAGCTCATAGTTCCCGTTAGAAGTACTCTTTGCCCAGGCTTGTTTTTCTTAGTTTAACCCAGGTAGAACCATTTTGCCTAGGGGGATCCGGCTCATAGTTTTCGAGTAGAAGTACTCTTCGCCCAGGCTATTTTTTGTAGCTTAACCCAGGTAGAACCTTTTCGCCTAGGGAAATCCAGCTCATAGTTTCCGGGTAGAAGTACTCTTCGCTCAGGACGTTTACATAGCTTAACCCAGGTAGAACCTTTTTGCCTAGGGGGATCCAGCTCATAGTTCCGGGTAGAAGTACGCTTCGCCCAGGCTGGTTTTTCATAGCTTAACCCAGGTAGAACCTTTTTGCCTAGGGGGATCTAGCTCATAGTTCCGGGTAGAAGTACTCTTCGCTCAGGTTGTTTTACGTAGCTTAACCCAGGAAGAACTTGTTCGCCTAGGGGGATCTAGCTCATAGTTCCGGGTAGAAGTACTCTTCGCTCAGGTTGTTTTACGTAGCTTAACCCAGGAAGAACTTGTTCGCCTAGGGGGATCTAGCTCATAGTTCCGGGTAGAAGTACTCTTCGCTCAGGTTGTTTTACGTAGCTTAACCCAGGAAGAACTTGTTCGCCTAGGGGGATCTAGCTCATAGTTCCGGGTAGAAGTACTCTTCACCCAGGCTCGCTTTTCGCTGTTTAACCCAGGTAGAACCTTTTCGCCCATGAGATTCATTTTCATTTCAATAATAGAGGGCACCAACCCCTGGTTACATTTTTTTTCCGTAATACAAGGTGTCATCCCCTGGTTACATTTCCTTTCAGTAATATAGGATGCCATCCCATGACTAAAATCTTTTCAGTAAGACATGGTACCAAGCCCTGATTAAATTCTTTTTTCCGTAATACACGGTATCAACCCCTGGTCACATTTCCTTACCAGTATCAGGGTACACTAATCCCTAGTCGCTTTTCTAATATAGGGTTTTCACTCCCTAGTTTCTTTTATTTTTATACATAGGGTCTCCATTCCCTAGTCTCTGTTTGTTTTGGGGTACACCATTCTCGACCTTTTATTGCTTTCAATAAAGAAGTAGTTTAGAATTTTGTTACAATAACTCACGAAATTATTCTAGTGCAAACTGGGGCAAACAAATTTTGTTCGTTTGTTTGTTTTGGTGTCTGAGTAGGTTTTACCTCGAGGAACAGGGTTCGAGATAACCAAAAGAAGAAGCCTCAATTCAGAATAAAATAAAAGAAAAAATAGGTGAATCCAAAATGCAAAAGCAGTTGAAATGATGTGGAATGCTCAAGACATGACTGAAGCCACGAGCATTGGAGTCCTGTTTTGATTAGAAGAAGCTATAGAACAATGAACTAGCACCTACAGCTAGCGAGCATCAAGGTTTAGATCAGAATTTGCATGAAGAACCAGTCAAGAATCAAGATCAAGTTTCTGAGATAGGAATCTTGTAACTCATAGCTGATAGGCTTGTTTAGTTTTTTTTTATAATAGCAGGATCGATGACCGGAGCCTCGACGGAACCTCACTCAACTCCTCAACTCATCATTCCACTATTTTTCTTGAACTACACGTGACTTGATTCCCCTATAACCCGGGATATGTAGGCTGTCCAAAACCAGGACTCGGTTACACCCTATCTTTTATTTCTTTTCCTTTTGAATAACGGTTTGGTCAAAAATTAGTCACATGCCTCACCTAGTCTTTGCCTGAAAACTCTTCATGTTTTCAAGCAAAGAGGGGCAGTTGTGAGCACCTAATTTTTTACTATATTTAAATGTTTACCACCTTCTACTATGTAAATATTTTAAGAAATTTAATATATATATTTTTAGCTTTGTTACTTTTTTAATATAGGGTAAGAATTAAAAATAATTTAAAAGGTCAAATTATTATTAGTAGTAATATTTTTATTTTTTATCTTTATTTTAAAATAAAATAAATTTAAAAAACTGAACAAATTAAATATTTTTTAAAATTTTCGGATGAGAATAAAATAATAGGAAAATTAAAAGTATGGAATAAAAAAGTAAAGTAAAAGTAGGTGAAAATTAATTTTTAAAAAAGTAAAAGAAAGTAGAAAAATAAAAGTAAAATAATGTGGAAATTTTAAAAAATGAAAAGTAAAAGAAAGATGAAATTAAAAAATAAAAGTAAAGGTAGCTGAAATTGTTTTTAAAAAAAGTAATAGAAAGTGGAAATTTAAAAAAGAAAAGTAAAATAAGTGGAAAATAAAACAAAGTAAAGTAAATAAAGTGGGAAATTAAAAAATAAAAGTGAGGAAAGTGCGGAATTATTGTTTTTAAAAAAGAAGAAAAATGGGAAGTGGAAATTCTTTTTAATTAAAAAATAATAAAATAATTAAACAAATCTGAAACAATTTCGAATTTTTTTCTATAAATAGAAAAGAAATTTGAGGAGAAAAGGTCAGGGAGAAGGAGAAAAAAATAAGGGAGGAAGGAATTGAGAAATTATATTTTCTTCTTCTACGCTATGGAAATTTCTACTCGTGTCATTCTTTGTTCGTCTTTCTTTCAAACAATACAGCAAGTCATCACCCAAAACCCAACAAAAATACTTCATACCATTCTTTTTTTACACGCCAAAAAGTGGATTCAATAGTCGAGGTCGAGAATTCCGTTGGAGCTCCGTTCACTAGGTTTGATGTTATTCGACGTTAGTCTGAGTTATTGTACCTGTTCTTGGAGACTCATTTGATTGAAATTTTGCACTAAAGGTTTATTCTTCCCTCTGTTCTTTTTATCTTATTTCATGTGATTTATTTATTTGACTTTAAACTTTATAAATAATAATGTATGTTAGTCCTTAAATGCTATATGCTTAATCAAATTTTTGGAAATATGGTATTCAAACTTGCTTTAAAGTTGGGAAGATTTGGACCCTAATGAGTTTGGGCTTCAATTGCTGGGTTGTAGGGTATTGGTATATGATGGTTTATTTATTCAAATATCTAAAATCATACACTTCTTCCACAAGTAATTCCATAATTCATGACCTTCACAATAATCTCAAACTTAGGAAACAAACAAATCATGAATGCGCTAGAATGCTTTAGGCGTACTCATAATTAATTGAATCATCGTGATTATGTATACGTTCACGTGACATAATTATGATTCCCAAAACTAAAATCAAGGTATGCGCTCGCGCAACTTTGGGCAAAACAACCTTAAATATAATAAAAATGCTATTAATTGCGTGCACGTACACGTCACGTGATTTTGGCACAATAAACAAAACGAATTCACACACGTGATTCATTTCAAAGATAATTTCATATTTTAATATAAAAGCGGACAAATAAAATATGGAAACCAATAAATCACAATTTATCTATAGTTAATTCAAGCCAAGTTGTAGTCAATAAAGTGACCGTGCTAGAACCACGACACTCGGGAAATGCCTAACACCTTCTCCCCGGTCAAAATAATTTCTTACCCGGACTTTATTTTCGTAGACCAATAATGTAACGACCCGACTTGTCGTTTTAAGAATTAACTCGCCGTTCAGTGACTTAAGGTCGCGAGCAGCTTCGCAATATGTATTATGACCCACGGGTGTGGTCGAGTTTGAATTACTAAAGATTCAGAATTAAATTAAAAGAACAATCCTTATTTAGAAGCTTAAATGGAAAGAGTTGACCGGAGAGTTGAGTTTTGAGCAAACGACTCCGGAATGAAATTTTGATGATGTCAATAACTCCGTATGGTGATTATGGACTTAGGGGCGTGTCCGAAAAATTATTTGGAGATCTGTAGAGGAATTAGGCTTGAAATGGTGAAAGATGAATTTTTGGGAAGTTTGACCGGGGGTTGACTTTTTGATATCGGAGTCGGAATCCAGTTCAGAAACTTTTCATAGCTTCGTTATGTCATTTATGACTTGTGTGTAAAATTTGAGGTCAATTGGAATTGATTTGATACGTTTCGGCGCAAAATATAGAAGTTGGAAGATTTGAAAACTCATAATTTGATTCGATGCGCGATTCGTTATTTCGGCGTTGTTTGGCATGGTTTGAAGCCTCAACTAAGTTTGTATTGTATTTTGAGACATATTGGTATATTTGTTTAAGGTCCCAAGGGCCACGGGTAGATTTCGGAAGGTAAACGGAATGGATTTAGGACAAAGAGGGTTGCTGAAAATTTCTGTTGCAGAGCTGTTCGCCAAAAATTTCTGGTGCGTGGAGCCAACTTTGGAATCTTATATCATGCAATCTATAAGGAACTTGAAAATTTTTAAAACTTCAAAGTTGTATTCCTTTGATTCTAGTTTCCAGAATGTTAAACCATTCATCATTTGGACATTTTCTTATATCTCGCAATTCATAAGGAATCAGAGAATTATCAAAACATGAAAGTTGTAGTCCTTTGATTCTAGTTTTCAGAAAGTTAAACCATTCATCATTTGGACATTTGTACATAAAGTTATGATAGATTGAATGAAGGATGGTGCAAGCAAATTCTGGTGTGCACTTTTAGTGACGGAAAATAGACTTTTAGTGACGGAAAATGAACTTTTAGTGACGAATGGGCAGAAACTTAAGGACCAAAAATGGTCATTACCTTCATTTCGTTTTGGATTTTTGGAGTACAGTTCTTGGGCGATGTTTGGGCGATTTTCATGGAAAAATATTGGGGTAAGTGTTCCTTATCCTATATTGATTTTATTTCATGATTCCATACTCATTTAAATCATGAATCCGTGAATTTATGGAAGACAAATCAAGATTTTTTGCAAAATCTTCCAAAAACGAAAATTTAAGATTTGGAGGTCGAGTTGTTATCGGAATTTAATAAAATTTGTATGGGTGGACTCGTAATTGAATGGGTTGTCAAATTTCATAACTTTTGCCAGATTCCGAGATGTGGGTCCCATAGGCAAAATTTTGAGTTAATTTCAGATATTTATTGAAAAATGTAGTATTTTCTTATGGAATTGATTCTATAATTTTTGTTGACTGTATTGAATAATTATGACTATATTTGAGCATTCCAGAGGTCAATTCAAGCAAAAAGGCAATTTTGGAATATCGGCATAACTTTAAAAAGGAAAGTATCTTGCCTAACCTCGAGTGGGCGAATTACTCCTTAGGCATCGAGTCTTATGTGCCATTTGTGAAATGTGAAAAACCGTGTACGCGAGGTGACGAGTACGTACTCGGGCTTCTATGTACAAATTTTATTGGATTAAAGTCTTAGGCATTATTGTGTAGTAAATTGGATAATTGTTGGCATTTATTAAATCATCTAATTGCCATGCCTAAATCCTTATTGTTGAATTTATTTTTATATGATAATTTGTTGTGATTGTTACTTGAAAATGTATGTAATTTCATGAGTATTGCTGGTTTGATATTTCTTGGAATTTAATTTCATTAAGAATTTTCCCTATGTAAATATTTAATTAAGCAAGTTTAAAAATAAGTACTAATATAATTATCTAAATTTGGACTAATGAAGGTGTTGCCCTATGCTGATTATTTTCTATCTCTGTTGATTATTTTTGAGGCTTTATATACATTGTGTGGAGCCTTGGGCTATTTGTTGTAAAATTAATTGATTTGGTTGTATCTTTGGAATTGTTTGTGGCCATTGGGCAAATTGTGATATGAATTGATTTTGTTATGTTGTCGTGATAATTTTTCATGTAAATTGTTGTGTTGTGTGAGTTATTATTTTGAGGATATAAGGGTGGCATTTCACCATTGATATTATGTGGGTATAAGGGTAGCATTTCACTATTATTGTGTTTGTTGGAATATTGTCTGGGCGGAGCGATAAGGGTGGCTATAGGAGGGATAAGGGTGGCAATAGAAACGATAAGGGTGGATATTGATATTGTCGGGGCGGAGGGATAAGGGAGGCTATTATAGGAGTGATAAGGGTGGTTATAGGAGAGATAAGGGTGGCTATTGTCAGGGACGATATGTGATGATGTGGTGTTGTGGTGTTAATGATTTTCATGTAATATTCTTGTCTTTATTTTTATACCTTGTACAATTTGTCTTGTTGTTAGTAATTGATAACAATCTGATTTATGTTGAAATTGGGAGCATGTGGCTATTGCTAGGCGGATTATAAAATGAAATGTGGACACGAGGTGTCGTGAGTAAATAATGAGGATATTGGCATGGGAATTGTCCGTGCAGTTATGGAATGAAATGAGGGCACGAGGTGTTGTGATTAAATGATAATGATACTTGGCACGTGAATTGTCCATACAATTATGATATGAAATGAGGGCACGAAGTGCCGGGGAAATATGATGATTTAATTATGGGCACGAAGTGCCGTGGAGATATGAAAAATGGGCTGAGACCCGTGTTTACGAAAAATATGAAAATGGGCTGAGACCCGTATTTTTATGATTATGAAATGAGGTGTCACATGATGACTTTTTAATTGAAGAATTACATTTAAAATATTTATTTGGAAGGACTTTTATNATTTTTGAGGCTTTATATACATTGTGTGGAGCCTTGGGCTATTTGTTGTAAAATTAATTGATTTGGTTGTATCTTTGGAATTGTTTGTGGCCATTGGGCAAATTGTGATATGAATTGATTTTGTTATGTTGTCGTGATAATTTTTCATGTAAATTGTTGTGTTGTGTGAGTTATTATTTTGAGGATATAAGGGTGGCATTTCACCATTGATATTATGTGGGTATAAGGGTAGCATTTCACTATTATTGTGTTTGTTGGAATACTGTCTGGGCGGAGCGATAAGGGTGGNAATGGGCTGAGACCCGTATTTTTATGATTATGAAATGAGGTGTCACATGATGACTTTTTAATTGAAGAATTACATTTAAAATATTTATTTGGAAGGACTTTTATTTAGAAAGTATTATATGAAAGAATTGTATTTGAAAGATATTTATTTGAGGAAATTATATTTGAAGAGATTTATTGAAAGAATTATATTTGAAAGATAATTATTTGAGAAAATTATATTTAAAAGAGAGTTATTTGGAAGAATTATATGTGAAACACATTTCTTTCAAGATTTTGATTTAATTGGGTGTACTTGTATTTATTATTTGTTGAGCAATATTAATGGTATTTTGTTGTATTGCTGTGCATATCAATGGTTGTTTTATGTTGCCCTTATTGTTATTTGTTCCTATTATTTTGTATATTATATTGTACAGGTTATTAGACTAGCAAGTGTCTTGACTGTACCTCGGCTCTACTCCACTGAGGTTAGTCTTGTTACTTACTGGGTACCGACCGTGGTGAACTCATACTACACTTCTGCACATTTTTGTGTAGAGCCCGGTATTGGAGATATCGGACTTGAGCAGAGTTAAAGCGGGATCGTAAGGATTCAAGGTAGAGCTGCTTGGTCATCGCAGTCCCTTGGAGTCTTTTCATTTCATTGTACTGTTAATGTTTAATCAAACAGTATTGTATATTCAGTCCTCGTGATCAATCCATATATTTAGTTAGAGTTTGTGACTCAGTACTACCAGTCTTGGAAGGTTGTATATTCATTTTGTTTCGCTGTTAGTTTTGATTACTTATTTTATTTAAATAAATAAAATGGCTTCAAAATGTAATTGAAATCGGCTTACCTAGTCTTATAGACTAGGTGCCATAACAACGCCTGTGGTGGGATTTTGGGTCGTGACAAGTTGGTATCAGAGCTCTAGGTTCATAGGTTCTACGAGTCACGAACGAGTCTAGTAGAGTCTTTCGGATCGATACGGAGACGTCTGTTCTTATCTTCGAGAGGCTACAGAACTATTAAGAAATTTCCACTTCTTTCATTCGTGTCGTGTGGATTTGTTGATTTTATAATTTGGGCCTTTATATCTCTATTCTCTCACAGATAGTGAGTACACGTGCTACCGGGTTAGCTGAGCAGGCATCCGCACATAGTGCTAGGGCTGCAAGAGGCCGGCCCCGAGGTAGAGGCCGAGGCAGAGGTCGAGGAAGGGCACGTGCCACGACTAGAGCACCTGTCAGAACAACAGTGCATGAGCCACCAGTAGCTCTAGTTGGGGGACAGGTAGGAGAAGCATCTGTTGTTACCCCCAGACTTCAAGAGACTTTGGCACAATTCCTGAGTATGTTTGGTACATTAGCCCAGGCGGGATTGATCTCTGTTACACCAAATATTCCTTAGATTGGGGGAGTAGCTCCGACTCCTACCACAANATTAAGAAATTTCCACTTCTTTCATTCGTGTCGTGTGGATTTGTTGATTTTATAATTTGGGCCTTTATATCTCTATTCTCTCACAGATAGTGAGTACACGTGCTACCGGGTTAGCTGAGCAGGCATCCGCACATAGTGCTAGGGCTGCAAGAGGCCGGCCCCGAGGTAGAGG
>AWOL01S0008344.1:0-11278 GCA_000715115.1 Nicotiana otophora
CAACGAGAATTAGGTACACAAGTTCAGCTAAGTACAACATTTCACCCTCAGACGGACGGGCAGCCCGAGCGCACTATTCAGATATTGGAAGATATGCTACACGCTTGTGTTATAGATTCTGGAGGTTCTTGGGATCAGTTTCTGCCATTCGCGGAGTTTGCTTACAATAACAGCTATCAATCGAGCATTCAGATGGCTCCGTATAAGACTTTATATAGGAGACAATGTCGGTCTCTGGTGGGTTGGTTTGAGCCGGGTGAGACTAGACTACTGGGTACTGATTTAGTTCAGGATGCTTTGGAGAAGGTTAAATTGATTCAGGAGCGGCTTCGCATGGCGCAGTTTAAACAGAAGAGTTATGCCGACCGGAAGGTCCATGATGTTGCTTACATGGTTGGGGAGAAAGTGCTGCTCAAGATTTCGCCCATGAAGGGTGTGTTGAGATTTGGAAAGCAGGGCAAGTTGAGCCCTCGGTATATTGGGCCTTTTGAAATACTTAAGAAGATTAGAGAGGTGGCTTATGAACTTGCATTGCCGCCTAGTCTATCGAATGTTTCTCTAGTATATCATGTATCTATACTCCGGAAGTATATCGGGGATCCGTCTCATATTTTGGATTTTAGCACAGTGCAGTTGGATGGCAATTTGACTTATGATGTGGAGCCGATGCCCATTTCAGACCGGCAGGTTCGAAAGTGGAGATCAAAGAACATAGCTTCAGTGAAAGTGCAGTGGAGAGGCCAGCCAGTCGGAGAAGCTACTTTGGATACTGAGCGGGAGATACAGAGCAAATATCCACACCTATTTGAGACTCCAGGTATAATTCTAAACCCGTTTGAGGATGAACGTTTGTTTAAGAGAGGTAGAATGTAACGACCCGACCAGTCGTTTTGAGTATTACAACCCCGTTCCCCCATTTACTACTCCATTTATGTCTTACATTTGTTATGTAATTGTCGGGGTAATTGGTTCGGGTCTGGTGAAGTTTTGGAATGATTTGGAACACTTAGTTCCACGGTTTAGAATTTAAGTTAAAAAAGTTGACCGGATGTTTACTTATGTGTAACGCCCCCCGAGAAATTTTGCTAAGAAAATTAAGGTTTTGTGGTGCTGGGGTAGATCAATAAGTACAAAGAAATGCATTTTTGCGGTCCATTATGCGACCGCAGAATCACTCTGTGGACCGCAGAATGGCCGCAGAGTGAGGCAGGTAAGGGGCCATTTTGGATGCCATTCTGTGGTCAACTATGCGACCGCAGAACTATTTTGTGGTTCATTATGCGACCGCAGAATAGGTCTACGGGCCGCATAGTGACCGCAAACCCAAGCAGGTTTTTCGCAGTTCTGGATGCCAATTGTGCGGCCGATATGGAGACCACATATCCATTATGTGGTCGCATATCCTGTTCTGGAGCTTTATTTTTGGGTTTTTATAACCCGAACCAACTTCGATTTATAGCTATTGAAGTTGGTTCNTGTGGTGCTGGGGTAGATCAATAAGTACAAAGAAATGCATTTTTGCGGTCCATTATGCGACCGCAGAATCACTCTGTGGACCGCAGAATGGCCGCAGAGTGAGGCAGGTAAGGGGCCGTTTTGGATGCCATTCTGCGGTCAACTATGCGACCGCAGAACTATTCCGCGGTTCATTATGCGACCGCAGAATAGGTCTACGGGCCGCATAGTGACCGCAAACCCAAGCAGGTTTTTCGCAGTTCTGGATGCCAATTGTGCGGCCGATATGGAGACCACATATCCATTATGCGGTCGCATATCCTGTTCTGGAGCTTTGTTTTTGGGTTTTTATAACCCGAACCAACTTCGATTTATAGCTATTGAAGCTCATTTTGGAGCAAAAATCTGATGTTTTAGAGAGAAGTGAGAGTGTTTTAGAGAGAGAGGAAACCCTAGGCTAATTATTCATCAAGTCTTGCTCAAATCTTGGAAGATTGACAAGGAAAACCCACAAGATCTTCATCTAAGAGGTAAGAATTGCTTTCCCCAATTCTTCAATTTCGAGTTTAGAGTAAAAGATAGGGGATTAAGAGTATGATTCTTGGGTGGTAGAGTATTATTTATACATACACATACCAATAAGGTTTATGTAAAGATTGTTGAGTTCAAATGAGTAAAGATTGGGTTGAAAATGGTAGCAATCTTCAAAGACTTTAGTTGAATATTTGAGAGTCGAGTTGATGTCGGAATTTTGTAAAATTTATATGGTTGAACTCGTGGTTGGTTGGGCATTCATATTTTTTAATTTTTGTGGGGTTTCGATACGTGGGGCCCACAGGCGAGTTTTGAGTTAAAGTTTAGATTTTATTAGAAAAATTAGTATTTCCTTATGGAATTATTTACATTAATTGGTATTGACTGAATCAAATTAATTGTGGCTAGATACGAGGCTTTCGGAGACCAATTCTCATGGCAAGGGTATAGCAGAATAAAGAATTATGCGATTTGAGATAAGTAATAGTTCTAAATTTGGTCCTGAGGGTATGAAACCACGAATTATATGTTATGTGATTGGATTTGAGGTGATGCACATGCTAAGTGACGGGCGTGTGGGCGTGCACCGTAGGAATTGCAACTTGGTCAAATTCCATGGAACTGTGTAGTTGAATAATCTGTTGATACTAGTACATTCTCTATGTGTTAGAGAAAATTGAGCTGAGACTCGTATTAAAAATCATGTTTAGACATATGCTGTTATTATTGGTAACCACTGGGTTCATTTCTGTGGTTGAATTATATGTTTAAATTACAATTTCACACTCAGTCATATTTATTCATTTCATATCATATCTCAGTTTCTATTGCTATTTATTAATACATCATATTATCAATTTTGGGCTGATTATCATGATTTCTGAGAGCCCGAGAGACTGGAAAGGTTGATGACTGAGTGAGGTCGAGAGCCTAATTGTGAGGATATTTATGGATCGGGCTGCCCGTCGCAACATGTTTCATTGATTTATGCCATGATTGGCTTGATGTAGCGCTTGGGCTGAAGGAGCCCCTCAGGAGTCTGTACACACCTCCAGCGAGCGCAGGTACCTACTGAGTGCGAGTGCCGAGTGCGAGTGCCAAGTGCTGAGTGCTGAGTGACTATGAGGAATGAGTGACTGTGAGGAAAGAGTGACTGTGAGGAAAGAGTGACTGTGAGGTTGGAGTGAATGGGAGGACTGATTGACTGTTACTCTGAGAGGATGCATTAATTTCATTAATTGCTGCATTTCAGGTGTCATATATCACTATTTGGAAATTTCGGAAAAAACATTATTTTCTGTTTCAGTCAAATTTAATATGAAATTACTGTGAAATTTTAAATGTTGAACTTGAGCGCATGCCTATCCTTTTCTGTTGGAAAGTACTATATTTGGACTTAGCTGAGAAGCCCGTCACTACTTTCAGTTCTTTGTTTATTATTGTTACTTACTGAGTTGGTTGTACTCATACTACACCCTGCATTTCGTGTGCAGCTCCAGGTGATCCCGGACATACTGGGTGTTGATTCTTTCATACAGTTGATTTTTCGGAGATTCAGAGGTAGCTGCCATGTTTCGCAGACCTTTTCTCTCCTCCCCTATCTCCTTGTTTACTGTATTCCAGAGATTCAGTGTTTTCCAGACTTGTAATTGTATAGATGCTCATTACTCTGTGACACCGGATTTTGGGAATATATTTTGCCTAGTAATTATGGAATTTTCTCTTAAATTTAATTATGATATTTTCCGTATTTAAAAGATATTGTGTGTTATTGATGATGTCGGCTTGCCTAGTATTGAGATAGGTTCCATCACGACGGATGAGATTTCGGGTCGTGACAAGTACCCATTTTGTTTGTTACAAGCATTTTAAAAAGATGATTTTGCCCTTCTTTAATAAAAGACTATTGAAAAAACTGTAGATTACAGGGCAAAACTTTAGCATGTTTTGGTATTAAATTTTAGGAAATGAACTAAATAGATTCAGTATGCATTAGAAAAAACTAGTTAGAAAATTACATACTACAAGACAAAAACTTAAGCATGTTTAGTCTGAAGTTTTAGCAAATGAACTAAAAAACTTTAGCTTGTTTAGACCGAAGTTTTGAATAAAACTTATGACAAAACTGTAGACTGCATGACAAAACTTCAATATGTTTTGGTATGAAGTTTTAGCAAATGAACTAAATAACTTTAGCATACATTAGCAAAAACTCATTAGAAAATTACATATTGCAAGACAAAAATTTAAGCATGTTTAGTCTGAAATATTAGCAAATGAACTAAAAAATTTAAGCATGTTTAGTCTTAAGTTTTAGCAAATGAACTAAAAAACTTAAGCATGTTTAGTCTGAAATTTTAGCAAATGAACTAAAAACCTTAAGCATGTTTAGTCTGAAATTTTAGCAAATGAACTAAATAATTTCAGCATGCATTAGCAAAAACTCATTACAAAACCACATACTGCAAGACAAAAACTTAAGCATGTTTAGTATGAAGTTTTAGCAACTGAATTAAAAAACTTAAACATGTTTAGTGTGAAGTTTTAGCAAATGAACTAAAACACTTAAGCATGTTTAGTCAGAAAGTTTAGCAAATGAACTAAATAACTTAAGCATGTTTAGTTTGAAGTTTTAGCAAATGAACTAAATAACTTCAACATGTTTAGACTGAAATTTCGGATAGAACTCATGACAAAACTATAGACTGCAGGATAAATAACTTCAGCATTGTCACGACCCAAAATCCCACCTCAGGCGTCGTGATGGAACCTAGTCTCTAAGACTAGGTAAGCCGATTATAATCACATTTCAAGCCATTTGTTTTGAATATGAATTAAATAGGTAATTGAAACCAACAGCGGAAACAAATATGAAAACCTCCCAAGACTGGTAATACTGAGTCACGAACTCTAACTGAATACATGAAATGATCTCAAGGATCGAATACTCAATACTGTTTGAATAATAATTAATAGTATAATAAAAATGAAAGGACTCCAAGGAACTGCAACGACCAAGCAGCTCTACCTTGAATCCTTACGATTCCACTCTAACTCTGTCCGATTCCGATATCTTCAATACCTGGCTCTGCAAAAAAATATGCAGAAGTGTAGTATGAGTACACCACAATCGGTACCCAGTAAGTATCAAGATTAACCTCAGTAGAGTAGAGACGAGGTACAGTCAAAACACTCACTAGTCTAATAACCTGTGCAATATAATATACAAAAATAATAGGAAATAAATAACAATAAGAGCAACACAAATCAACCAATGATATGTACAACAGGGCAACAAGAACACCATTAATATCGCTCAACAAATAATACATACAAGTACACCCAATTACATCAAGTTCTTTAAATAAATATCTTTCACATATAATTCTTCCAAATAACTCTCTTTCAAATATAATTTCCTCAAATAAATATCTTTCCAATATAATTCTTTCAATAAATCTTTTTTTTAAATATAATTTCCTCAAATAAATATCTTTCAAATATAATTCTTTCAATAAATCTTTTTCAAATATAATTTCCTCAAATAAATATCTTTCACATTCAATTCCTTCAAATACTACTTTTTGAATAAAAATCCTTCCAAATAAATATTTTGAATATAATTATTTCAATTAAAAGTCACTATGTGACACCTCATTGCATAATCATAAAAATACAGGTCTCAGCCCTTTTCATATTTTCACGGCACTTCATGCCCATAATTAAATCATCATATTTCCCCGACACTTTGTGCCCACGTTTCATATCTCAACTGCATAGACAATTCACGTGCCAATATCATCATTATTTACTCATGGCACCTCGTGCCCACATTTCTTTTCATAATCCGCTTGGCATTAGCCATATGCTTCCAATTTCAACATAAATCAGACTATTATCAATTTACCAACAACAAGACAATTTGCACAAGGTATAAAAATAAACACAAAAAAAATCACAACATCACATAAAATCACCAATGCAACCACTCCACATCATCACGTATCATCCCTGGCAATAGCCACCCTTATCTCTCCTATAGCCACCCTTATCACTCCTATAATAGCCTCCCTTGTCCCTCCGCTCAGACAATATCAATAGCCACTCTTATCGCTCCTATAGCCACCCTTATCGCTCTGCCCAGACAATATCCTAACATACATAACAACAGTGAAATACCTCCCTTATGCCCACATAATATCAACAGTGAAATGCCACCCTTATATCCTCAAATTAATAACTCAATTAACACAACAATTTACATGGAAAATTATCACAGCAATGTAACAAAATCAATTCATATCACAATTTGCCCAATGGCCACAACTAATTCCAAGAATATAACAAAATTAATTAAGTTTACGACAAATAGCCCAAGACTCCACACAATATATATAAAACCTCAAAACAATCAACAGAGATGAAAAATAATTAGCATAGGGCAATGCCTTCAATAATCCAAATTTTGATAATTGTATTAACACTTCTTCTTAAACTTACTTACTTAATTATTTGCATAGGGAAAATCCATAATGAAATTAAATTCCAAGAAATATCAAACCATCAAACTCACGAAATTCACATAAATATACAAGTAATATTCATATCAAATCGTCATATAAAAATAATTTCAGTAAATGCGAATTGAGGCATGGAAAATAGATGATTAAATAAATACCAACAATTATTCAATTTACTATACAATATACCCAATACTTTAACTCAATAAAATTTTCACATATAAGCCCGAGTACGTACTCGTCACCTCGCGTACACGACTTTTCACATTTCACAAATGGCACATAAGACTCGATACCTAAGGGGTAATTCCCCCACTCGAGGTTAGGCAAGACACTTTCCTTTTCGAAGTTGTGCTGATATTCCAAAATTTCCTTCTTGCTTGAATTGACCTCCGGACAGCTCAAATTTATCCAAATTAATTGGATAACTTCATTAAAATTTATTGAATACAATTCCGGATAATAATATGTCGACTTAAAAATTTATTCCAAAAAGTCAACAAAAGTCAACGCAGGACCCGCCTTTCGGAACCCGACATAAATTTTATGAAATCCAAACACCCATTCCGATACGAGTTCAATCATACCAATGTTATCTAATTCTAATAACAAATCGACCTCCAAATTTTAAATTTGCGGTTTTGGAAGATTTTGAGAAAATTTTGATTTCTTCCATTAAAATCCGAATCAAACGATGAATATAATCATAGATTTATGCAATATATTCACTTTAGGCTATAGAACACATACCCCAACCAATCTTGTTAAAAATCTCTCCAGAATCGCCCAAATCCGAGCTCCAAAAGTCCAAAAATGAAAATGGCGAAAATGACCAAGTTCAATCCTTATGTTTCTGCCCAGCTTCGCTTCTGCGGACAAGTTTGTCACACCTGCGTGCTCGCTTTTGCGAGAAAATTCCCTCTTCTGTGAAGATCACTGCCCAGCCACAAAGCTCGCACCTGCGGAGCAAAGTTCCGCTTCTGCGATGATCGCATGTGCGCAACATTTCCGCTTCTGCGCTGCCTCGTCGCTTCTGTGTAGAAAATATCGCACCTGCGATTGGGCAGGTGCGGAAGGCTGTCCGCACCTGCGACCTTCCTCCAGTCTTCCCAGCTCACTTTTGCAACGAAATCCTCGCTTCTGCGAGGTCGCACCTGCAACCATAGTTCCGCAGGTGCGATTCCAACAGCTGCTGCCATTTTCCTTCAGCTTGCTTCAAGTCCAAATTGCCCCGTTAACCTTCCGAAATCCACCCGAGGCCCTCGAGACCTTAACCAAATTTTCCAACATGTCCCAAAATATAATACAAACTTAGTCGAGGCTTCAAACCATGTCAAATAATGCCGAAATTACGAATCGCGCATCGAATCGAATTATAAGTTTTTCAAATCTTCTAACTTCTATATTTTGCGCCGAAACTTATCAATTCAATCCGGAATGACTTCAAATTTTCACACAAGTCATAAATGACGTAATAGATCTATTACCATTTACGGAATTGAAATCCGACCTTGTTATCAAAAATTCAACCTTCGGTCAGACTTTCCAAAAATCTTCTATTTTTCAACTTTCGCCAAAATGCGTCGATTTGTCCTACGGACTTCCAAATCCAAATTCGGATATATGCTTAAGTCCAAAATCATCATACAAAGCTATTTGCATCATCGAAATTCCATTCCAGGGTCGTCTGCTCAAAAGTCAACTCTCCGGTCAACTCTTTCCATTTAAGCTTCTAAATAGGAATTGTTCTTTCAATTTAAATTCTAAATCTTCCAAAAATAAAACTCGACCACATCCGCGGGTCATAATATATATTACGAAGCTACTCGAGACCTTAAGTCACAGAACAAGGCATTTTTTCTTAAAACGATAAGTCGGGTCGTTACATTCTCCACCTCTTAAACAAACGTTCGTCCTCGAACGTGCTAAGAATTATTTTGAGGTTACCAAATTGATGATTTTAATTTTACACATATACTCACGGTTGATCCTACGTTACCGCATTTGAGATAAACCCGACAACACCATCTCAATTGATATTATTTCTTTTATCCATATTTGTAAACTTTAAGACCAAATTTCTTACACTCCAAACATTTTTAAAAAGTCTGATTTTCACATCAACGCATAATATTAGTCTCAACTGTATATAGCAACTCGTGCCTACACACACATCATCTTATCAGAAATTTCGGCAGAGTCTCCCCTGCAATTGGGTCCATCCACCCACTAGAGTAACACCAAAATAACTCCTAATAACACATCCACAACCCCACAAAGCACCACAGTGTATATATCAATAATATAAGTCCTAACTGGATATAGCAACTCGTGCCTACGCACACATCATCTTATTAGAAATTTCGGCAGAGTCTCCCCTGCAATTCGGTCCATCCACCCACCAAAGTAACACCAAAATAACTCCTAATAACACATCCACAACCCCACAAAGCACCACAGTGTATATATCAATAACACTAATCTCGGTATTACAAGCACTACATTATCATAATGATATCAGGACATGAAGCACATCATATGTATGCCCATCACAACATCTCTGGTCCTAATAGTTGTTCATAATTGATTACAACATCGCCAATTAACCTCATATTAACCAAAACATCGTTTCGAATTTTCACAACACTGACAGCAAAATATGAGGCATGAAGACCCCATAACTATTTATCCGACTTAACGAGTCACATTTAACGCCACCTGGGCACTCACCTCGTAGGCAAAAACTCAATAATTACAACACGATTATGGCACAGAAACACATAAAAGAATTATCACATAAGCCTATCAGGCATAACTCCCTATTAGTACTATAGTATAAATTAAACTTCACAAAGGGAGAATTTAAACTCATAAGTATTTCACCACAAGGACCTCGTCCTTATATAACTTCCACTGCGGCTTATAGCCCGGTTTCAATATTTCATATCATATAAAAATGCGAGAATCTCGTCTTCAACTCTGAATCACAAGTATTTTGCACATTGCGCCAACTGAAATTTCAATTTCCTTTCTTTCTTCTTTTCAATAAATTGCGTAAATATTTTTCATAACACATAATGAACCCTCATACCGGTAGGGCATATAATTCATATTATTGGAATCAATTATTCCAAAAACACATCAAACCCACTGTAATGAATGATAAAAATTACTTTTGGTCTTATAGCCCTCAATGGTGCCCAAACATAAAAATGACAGACACGGGCTCACATCTTCAAATCTCCCAACAGGGATAAACATATAAGTGGGTCACAAAATTACGAAATTCACCCATAAGCGGAGCATAATAGGAGGACTCACCTCAATATTCAGATCCGAATCAAATTAAGGGAACCTATTCTTTTATAACAAATCGGGATCGTACCCGTAACGACACCATCTAGTGTATCGGCCTCAGCCAAATCATAGCGATTATATCAACGGGTCGGGCCTCCACCTCTTAGGCGCCCTTTATCCGTCTGTTCCCCACCCTTAACTGGCTGTGCACGTGGGGTAGTAGCTGCACTGGGGCCCATAGTCTGAGTATTCTAATAACATCTACCCCTCCCAAGTTTGGGATAATGTCATGACCCAAACTAATCCCTGTCGTGATGGAGCTTATCGTGGAACTAGGCATGCCGACTCATTTCCAAAACAAACTGATGTTTTCATTTCAAAGATAATTTCAATGTTATTTAACATAAAAACCTTCGTAAAGGAGTTCAAATCAAAATAAAAGTGCGGAAGAAAAAGCCCGACATCGGGGTGTCACTAGTCATGAGCATAAGCCCGACATCGGGGTGTCACTAGTCATGAGCATCTACTACAATCTATTTAACAATATCAAGGCTAACTCAGACTAAAAAATAGCTAAATACAACTAGAGGAAGATAAGAGGGAGAAGAGTAGGGGCTGTGATCGCCAAATAGCTACCTTGCTATCTCCGAGAAAATATGCAACCAGAACAGTCAATAACCGCTACCATGTCCAACTACACCTGAATCTGCACACAAGGTGCAGGGAGTAACGTGAGTACGCCAACTCAGTAAGTAACAACAATAAATAAAGACTGAGCAGTAGTGACGAGCAATAAAGCATACAATATTCATATCAGGAAAACTCAGTAAAATACCACATGCTTTTAAAATCAGGATTTGAATTAAAACATCTCGTTTAAACCCAGTTCCAGTAAAAATCATTTAAAATTTTTCAATAGTTTTCAAACNATATCAACGCACAATATTAGTCTCAACTGGATATAGCATCTCGTGCCTACGCACACATCATCTTATCAGAAATTTCGGCAGAGTCTCCCCTGCAATTGGGTCCATCCACCCACCAGAGTAACGCCAAAACAACTCCTAATAACACATCCACAACCCCACAAAGCACCACAGTGTATATATCAATAACACTAATCTCAGCATTACAAGCACTACATTATCATAATGATATTAGGACATGAAGCACATCATATGTATGCCCATCACAACATCTCTGGTCTTAATAGTTGTTCATAATCGATTACAACATCGCCAATTAACATCATATTAACCAAAACATCGTTTCGAATTTTCACAACACTGACAGCAAAATGTGAGGCATGAAGACCTCATAACTATTTATCCGACTTAACGAGTCACATTTAACGCTACCTGGGCACTCACCTCGTAGGCAAAAACTCAATAATTACAACACAATTATGGCACAGAAACACATAAAAGAATTATCACATAAGCCTATCAGGCATAACTCCCTATTAGTACTAT
>AWOL01S0008346.1:3859-21121 GCA_000715115.1 Nicotiana otophora
AAATAGGAGTTTTAGGCACATTATGATTTCTTACACAAGCTTTCATTAGCTTTCCTTTGAAACACAACTTGAGGTCAAGGCATTTAGATATGCAAGACCTACTTTGATCACATTCTCAAATAGTAGTACAACATAACAAGAGCATTTGAATTACATATTGATCACAGATGCCATTTGACACTAACTTATCCGAGTAATCGATTCACAATAAGCAACTCGGGACATACATGGATATTGTGGGGTTAAATGTTATGAGAAGAGTTTAGCCAACATACCTTACTTGATCTTCCTTAACTCTAAATGTTCCGAAAATCTTAGCAACTTCAATCTATTTTAGAAAAGTAGCAAAATTGAACCAAAATTAGGAAGATGATCATTGTTCTTGATCATTTGAGCATTTTATCAAGCACCAGATGTATTGGATGACGACTGAGCAAAAGACTGGGATGGCCCAGATGACCCTCCCCTACTGCTACCAAATGAATTTCCAAAGTTACCCATGGACCGGGCCTTACTTCTACCCTCTTGCTCAATTTTGTTCTTCAACTTACGGTTCTCTGTAGCTTGATGCAATGCTACCATCTTTCCATAGTTCATGTTAGAATTCAAGGTAGCTGTAGCGGCCTCATTGATAACTAAAGGGCTAAGGCCCTGCACAAACCGACGCACTCTAGCCTCCATAATGGGAAACATGTGAATAGCATACTTGGACAGGCGCGCAAACTACATAAGGTACTCCCACACACTCTCGCTACCCTGTCTTAGGTTCTCAAACTCCACAGCAAGGGTAGCCTTAGTCTCAGCAGGCAAAAAATGATCAATGAAAGCGTCGGCAAACTCACTCCACCTCGCCGAAGGGCTCCCCTCCTCATAGGAGTCCTCCCATATCTCAAACACCGGGATCGGAAGCTGGGGCTGGAGGTGGAACTGGAATATCAAGTGGAGGATTCGTTGCAGCCTTGTCAAGTGTAGGAACTGGTTCACCCTGAGCATGAATAGTACAACCAGGCGGTGTAGTAATCAGGGGAATATCCTCACCCCTCGGGTGTTCACCCGCATCATCAATGATAGAATCAACATCCACTCCTGGGGTAACATCGGCTCCTTGGCCAGTTCTTTCCTTCTTCTTAGGCGCCATTTACTGAAAGTTAGAGCAATGCACGAGTTAAAGGAGGAACAATCGTACAATCAGCTTTCTCGCATGATCAAGAACATCAAAGAAGGGTATTATTCCTAAATTTCTAAGTAGCCTTCTAGTTATAGATGTGTTCGGAAATACACCTATAAGAAGGACTCTTCTAGACATGGCTCCGATATATCCTAGGACACTTTAAAACCTTAGGCTATGATACCAAGTTTGTCACATCCCAAACTCGGGGAGAGCGACCGGCGCTCAACCGAGTGAACCCGGTCAAGCAAGCATGTTGAATACTTTCTACCCAAACTCCCCCGTGATTTAAAGAGAACACATATCTTTGTTAATTAATCAATAAGTAGATCATGCAGACAATACCAAATTCATTACCATTAGTTACTTCATTTAATAAGTCTTAAAATGCACACATTCTCATGGTTTGAAGTGGAACAATTGATCATAACACAAAATAATTTGTTTGACTTTCACATCACCCATATACACCCACACAATGTCTACGGAGCCTCTAATAAATACAAAGACTACAATGATAGTGCCAGCAACAAGGCTCTGGCTATACCTCAAAACATAATAATATAATGAACAAAGGATACATGACCCCGTATGAAGTGGGGCTCACCAAGTCAGCTGGGAAGAGAGTGTGTCGCTATCACTAATCAGTGCAGCCTACTGTGGAACCACCTGCATCCATGAAAGATGCAGTGCCCCCAGAAAAAGGGACGTTAGTACTGTCAAATAGTACTAGTATATATGACTAAATACCCTCTCATAAGAAATAACAGTAATGCAAGTTAGGACAATCATGATATCAGTAAAAGCCTCAAACAGTTACCAAATATCATATTCGGAATGAGATAAGTTTTCGTGTACATTTCCACATTTTAAGTTAGGAGACCTATAGTACCGATATACCACTGTTCACAGTTTTGATTACAATTTCCAATATAGTCACCACTATGTATGAGGCATGGTATCCGATCACGACCCGATCAGCTAGGCCGTCTTATGTAAGACATCATCCTTTTCTATCAATCATCCCATTTCATATTTCTTGCACATCTCTTCATTTTATTGGCACTACTGGTCACAATTGTATTATTTCTCTTGGCACGTTGGCCGTGTATCATATTTCACATTGTGCATTACGTATTTTATATTTCATGTTTCGTATTTCATGCACACCTTTTTACTTTCAACCATCATCATGGACTTTCCAACAACAAGGCATTTCTATTCAAGACATTTAAGCACATATATGAGCAAATAAGAGTCTCAGGCACAATACGGTTTCTTACACAATTTTCATTAGCTTTAACTTGAAACACAACTTGAAGTCAAGGCAATTAGATATGCAACCCATACTTTGAATACATTCTCAAAACGTAGTACAACATAACAAGAGCATTGAATTACATATTGATCATGGATGTCTTTTGACGGCACCTTATTCGGGTTAATCGATTCACAATGAGCAACTCGGGACTTACATAGATATTATGGGGTTCAATTTTAAGAGAAGAATTTAGCCAACAGACCTTACTTGAGCTTCTTTAGACTCTAAAATGTTCTGGAATTCTTAGCAAGTTCGATCTATTTTAGAAATGTAACAAATTGAACCAAAATTAGGAAGATGATCATGGTTCTAGCTCATTCGAGCATTTTATCAAACAGTAGGTGCATATTAAGGTTTCAAGGTCCTTTTATGGAGGATTCCATCGCCCCACAACCCATGCTTTGCCATTTTTAGGTCAACAATCTCCCTACATCCCTTGATAACACATGCATGCAAAATAAATAACTCCCATACCCATGCATTATCTTACTAATTGCCCATTTCTAATTAAATTTCGAAATTAAGGGTTAGTGTGTAGAATCTGACCTCTAGGATGAAGACCTAGTGTGGTTTCCTTATTAATCTTC
Source organism: Nicotiana otophora (assembly GCA_000715115.1). Classification (NCBI taxonomy): domain Eukaryota; kingdom Viridiplantae; phylum Streptophyta; class Magnoliopsida; order Solanales; family Solanaceae; genus Nicotiana; species Nicotiana otophora. The sequence goes on from AWOL01S0008346.1 coordinate 6,936, forward strand.
CACGATTTGAGTAAGAATTGGTGGATGAAGCTTAGGAACCCTTTTCTCACTCTATGACACTCCCTCACTCTAGAAATATATGTTTTCCCTCTTTAAAATGATCCCCAATGGTGTTTTATTATAATGGGGTCGGGTTCAAAAATTAGAAAAATAAGAGCCTCGGCATAGGTCTGCGGTCGCATATGCGACGACATAATGCTTCTACGGTCCGCGAAATGGCCCTTCGGATTTGGGCACCACTGCCTGGGTTTGCGTCCGTTTTGCGGCCCGCAGACCCGTTTTTCTATTGTATAATGCACCGCAGAACTTCTCTCCGAAAATCTCCATGCTGGTTCTTCGATCGATGTACGGCCCACGAAATCATTTTGCGGTCGCATAATTAGCCCCGAAATGCAGCCCAATCCACGTAATAATAATAGTAATAAAGCCAATATGGCGTGCTGCGGCATGCAACACAATCAACAATAACATTCTCAACACGGCTCTAAGGCCCACCTCAATCATCAATCTCTCAAGTTTCAAGGGCTCACAATCTCATACCACTCAGCCCAACAATGATAACATGCGATGTAACAATGAATGATGAATATAGACTGAGATATGATATGCAAACGTAGAACCATGACTGAGTGTAAAGTTACTGTTAACGCATATAACTCAAACAACTTAAATAGCATCATTAGGTCTCAATCGAACAAGCACATAGCCTAAACATGATTTCTAACATGAATCAAAACTCAATTGCTCTAACAAGTAGGAATTACATGGATAACACAAGACTTGAAAGCAACACAAAAAAAAAAATCAACCCGGATTATGATTGCCATGGTTCACGCCCACACGCCTGTCACCTAAGTTGTGCGTCACCCCAACGCAACACAAATAACATGTTTTCCAAGGATAAATACCCTCAATGCCAAGTTTAGAAATGTTACATACCTCAAAACGCGTAAATCGATACTCCAGTGCCTCACTAATCGGCTTCAAAACGACCAGAATCTAGTAAAATCAACTTAATATAATCAATACGTTCTATGGGAATTGATTCCATATGTAAAGCTAAGATCTTTAACAAAAATCAAAACGCCAACCCCGGGCCGCACCTCGGAACCCGACAAAATTCAAACATTCCGAACACCTATTCAATTACGAGTCGAACCATACCAAAATTATTTAATTCCAACCATAAATGGACCCTCAAGTCATCACATCTCACTCTCCAACAACATAGTCTAAAACCCCCAAATTTCACTTCAAAATCACATAAACTAGAAGTAATAATCAATATTTATCAATAAAAATGATGAATCATCACTTACCTTTTCGATTATGGTGAAAAGTATTCCACAAATTGCCCTTAGCCGAACTCCACAACTCAAAAAATGAGAAAAATGCCAAACCGTTTGAGAAATAAGATCTGTCAGTGAAATCTCATCTATGATCGAAATCATCGCTTTTGTGCTCAAAATCTCGCACTTGCGAGCCTCACTTAAGTCCCCGACCTTACGCACTTGCGGCCACATTAACGCACCTGTGGAACCTCTTCTACGATGCTTGTTTCACACTTACGGATTCCCAAAAATACACCGATTCTCGCTTCTTTACTTAACTGACCGAATCTATGGTCTCGCAGATGCGGAACCTACCTGGCACCTGCGCCTTTCCCGCATCCAGCCAAACCCCGCTCCGGCGGACCTTCATGCACAGAAGTGCATCCGCTTATGCAGGAACCCCTACATATCTGAAACCTCTCCTCAACCAAGCCAACCTCGCAGAAGAGCACAACTTGCCACACCTGCGGCCAACACCTCGTAGGTGCGCTTACAGCAGACTTGAAGCCATCAACATTTCCTTAAGTCCAAATTTCAATTCTGAATCGCACCTAAGGCCCTCAGGACACCATCCAAACAAGCCAACACATCCTAAAACACGATTTAAACATAGTCGAAGACTCAAATCACATCAAACAATATCAAAATCCATAAACCACACCCCAATTCAAGCCTAATAAAATAAATGAACTTCCTACTTCTAAATATGTTGTCGAACCGCATCAAATAAACTTTGAACGGCCTCACATTTTGCACACTAGTCCCAAATTAGACAACAGACCTATTCCAACTCAAGGAACCAAAATCCAAACTCAGTGCTAAAATATTCTATGCTCGGTCAAACCTATCAAACTTCCAATCCTTTAACTTTCCAACTTTCACCAAAAATCCCCAAACAAACCTATGGACCTTCGAATCAATATCCAAATATACTCCTATGTCCAAAATAACCATACAAAGCTATTAGAATCATCAAAAATCCATTACACAGTTGTCTACAAAAAAGCCAAACTCTTGTTAATTCTTTCAACTTAAACTTCCAACATTATGACTAAGTGTCTCGATTTACTCCAAAACTTCCCCAAAACAAATCCTACAGCCCCAAAAGTCACATAACCACAAATAAACATAGAAGAGACAATAAATAGGGTAACAGGGCTACAATATACAAAAAAACCGGCCGCGTCATTAAAATTCCCATGATCTTCCACCTCTTGAACATTTTAGTAAAGAAGGTGTAATCATGCCCCCAGGATCCCCAAACAAACATGTGGCTTTCCCCTCAAGATAAAAACCACCATCTAGTGACATTGAATCAACAATAAATTAGCAGTCCAAAAATATTTCACACGCTCACAATAAAATGCTTAGCAAGGTGGAAAAATATTGAGAAAAATGTTGAGTAGGTTGTAGAGAAGCCTTCTGAGCATGCATAACTCATCAAAGACTTACAGCACAAGTTAGCAAGCTTGTAGTACGATATTTGTCCGTCGGGTACTTCTCTTTTTCATTTCTTCTAGTAGCAGCAGAAGGAGATGGTGTCTTTAAGAGAAAAAATAAACCTCACGAAAACTGATCACTTTGTTCCCAGACACCCATAAGTGCTCAGGTTACTTCTCTTCCTCCCAAGTATATTCTCTTCCCAAAGTTATTCCCTTCCTCAGCTAGATTTTCATGTAACACTCCATATATTCGGATAAGGCATGAATGTGTAAAATGTGTACACAAAGTGACGTGCATAAGATTCAATAAAATTGACAAAGTTTTTGGAAGGCCTGTCTTTCGGCCTGGTCAAGTGAAAATCTATTAGGAATTCAAGAAAACATAAAACACTAAAGTTGTTGTTTTTTCAAATTCCCGAACGGATCTCCGTGCAATAATTTACATGTTTTTTACTGGACAATGCGCAGTCTGAATGCTCAGCTACGCGCTCAGCCATCACGTGCACGGTAACGCACTTGTTGCAATGCCACCGCCCTTGCTGCACGTTCAGGTGCACGGTTGGACCCTCAGTTGCATGGGCGCGCACCTGAAAGGGTCGTTGTTAAAGCCCTACCTTGTTCCCTATACCCATTCCCCATAAATTTTCTATAGAAATAGAAGATCTCGAGAACCCAACTTCCTCCAAGGTCTCTCCATCATCCATGGTAAGTTCTAATGTTGATTCTAAGTTTATTTCAATTTACCAACAGCTTATTAAAATGGGTAAACAATTCAAATCATTAGTTATTCGATTGAGACATTGTTGTTGAGAAAAGGAACCCTAGAACTCGAATTCACGATGATTGAACGTTCACCGACTAATTGATTATAGCATTGGATTAATGATTATAGACTCTAACTTCATAAGATATGAGTTGATGGGTTTGATGGAAAAGCATGAACCGTTATATGTTTGGGTTGTTGTGTAGCACCCCAGAAAGTTTGGAAGTACTTAAGCGCTATTAAGAAAGTTGATGTGTGCTAATTATATTATCTTTTGTGTAAACGAGGACTATTAATATGATGGATATAAATTTGATATGATAATAAGTGTATGAGGCATATTATAAGTGATGCGGGTTCTAAGGAGAGCCCTAAGTCTAAGTCAAGTTGGAAATTACATGATAAACTAAAGTTCCAAATGAGTACGCACAAGACAAAACTTTGGACAACCATATCTACATATATATAAGGAGTTATGTGATGAACAGTCTTTCAAATAAAAGATATTCGAGTCTAGTTTCTAACGCCTCAAACCGTTTGTTATTTGGACACCCCTATAAGAAGTTATGAAAAGATTATCAAAGTCTGGCAGAATATGATTCTGCGATCACAGAATGGTCGCAGAACTGACCAGTTTAGCGGTCCATTGTGCGGACCGCATACCCATTCTGCAATCTATTCTGCGACCGTAGATCTGAGTTCGGAGAGTTCATTTTCCTGATTTTACAACCCGACCCCATTTTGATAAATAGACTTTGGGTTTCATTTTGAAGACAAAAACCTGATATTTGTAGAGAGAAGTGAGAGTGTTCTAGAGAGAGGAAGAAGCTCAAGTGCTTTGTTCATCAAGTTCTTGTCCAAGATTTGAAATCCAACAAGGAAATCTCACAAGATCTTTACTCAAGAGGTAAGGATCAAACCCTTAGCTTCAATTTCGCGTTTGGGGTAAAAGATGGTGGATGAGGAGTATGATTCTTGGGTGTAAGAGTATTATTTATACATGCATGTACTACTAAGGTTCGTGGGAAAATTGTTGAGCTCAAATAAGTAAGGATTGGGTTGTGAAGTGAAATAAATCTTGTGGAAGAACCTTGTAAGCAATTTCCACACCTAGTGTTAGATAAAATGATTGAATGAGCTAAGACCAAGAATATCTTCCTAATTATGGTTCACTTTTGATATGTTTCTAATTAGATTGAAGTTCCTAGGATTTTTGGAACATTTTAGTAATTTAAGGTAAGTTCAAAGCGAGGTATGTTTGTTGAACTACTCTCTTAAAATTGAATTCCATGATGTTCCCGTAAGTTTCAAGTATGGTTGGTTCAAGTTCCTTATTCTCATGTTCCGAGTTGTTCCCAAGAAATTCAATCATCCTGAGTAAGCAAAGTATGGAGAATTATGTATTCACAATGTGTTCTGAATGTTCCTATCACGTTACGTTATGAAATTACTGACGCAAAATTAAAGTACTTTTAAGCTCAACAATAATTTTGCGTCAGGAAAATAATCGAGACTGAAAAATATTGCATTAAAGCGGCCTACATAAAGTTCGTCACGAGCACCTTCACAATCACCTTTAAAAGTTCGAAACATACACCTTTTAAAAGTTCGGAATGAAAACCTTAAAAAATTGAATGCCTTTAAAAGTTTGAGACGAACACCTTTACAAGTTCGCGACAAAAAACTTTAAAAATTCGAATGCCTTTAAAAGTTCGAGACGAACACCTTTAAAAGTTCACAACGAAAACCTTTAAAACATACCCGACACAAACATCCATTTTGACTTTGATGCAAATATTTTCATCAGTTCAGTAAAGACACCACTTTACCCTAGCACCTTGCCCCCTTTAAATCAAATGGGATCCAAAGTTTAACAGAAGAATGGTATCGCAACTCAATTTTCAAGTGATGGTTGAATGGATTACATTCCATCGTATTTTATTCGAACAAAGATCGGGGCACTATGTATCTTTTAAACTCATGCGACTAAACTCAGAATGAAACTCTAAGTGGCTTACGTACCTTGGCAAAGAGGATCAAGTCATACCGTAGTTTAGAATGGGTGAACTACTTTTTTGTTTTTTATTTTTTATTTAATTGTTTTATGTCCTAGCTTTTGCCTAGACCACCTCTTTCGAGGTTTTCAACCTAGCGGACTCTTTTTTTGGTTATATTTTTTATTTTTTTTATATGTTCTAACTTTTTCCTAGGTCGCCTCTTTCGAGGTTTTCAACCTAGCAGACTCTTTTTTTGGTGGGTCGTACACAATATAGACTCATACGAGCCAGGAGTGTAGGAACATGGAGTTTAGTCTCATGCGTCAAGGAGCATTGAAACTTCAAGGATAATACTTCTTCAAAAACTTGCCATTGATAGGACCGATTCTCATGCCATTTGCATCAACCACCTTCTAAGCCCCACTTGAGTAAGCTTCTTGTATGACATATGGCCCATCCCATTTTAAAGTGAACTTCCCTACAGGTTTATTAGAAGTAATTATGGGTGTTCGTACGACAAGGACTTGATCTCCTACTTGAAAGGATCTCCGGCAAACTCTTTTATTGAAGGCACGAGACAATCGAGCTTGATAACATTCAAGAATCTATTGAGCTTCTAACCTCTTCTCATCAAGAGCCTCCAACTCTGTTAATCGAAGTCAAGCATTTTCTTCATCAGTGATCCCTTCTTAGTTAGCTAATCGTAATGAAGATATTTGACGCTCGAGTTGTAAGACGACTTCGACTCCATAAATGAGTGCATTAGGGGTTGCTTGTGTTGGCGTGCAGTGAGTTTTCCTATATGCCCACAAAGCTTCTTCCATATAGTCATGCCAATCTCGTTTGGATTTAGAGATGACCTTTTTTAACAAGTTGCATAGAATCTTGTTGAATGCCTCGGCTAGACCATTGGCGGCAACATTGTACATAGAAGATTTGCGTTGCTTGAAGCTAAAGAGATCACAAATCTTGTTTAGCAACCTATTATCGAATGGCTTGCCATTATCCGTTATTATGTAATGCGGAATGCCAAAGCGACAGATTATGTTTACTCGGATGAAACTTGCAACATTTTCCTTCTCTACCTCCTTATGAGCAACAACTTCAACCCATTTTTGAGAAGTAGTCAGTTGCAACCAAGATGTATAGGTGCCCACCAGAGGACTTTTGCAGTGGTCTAACAACATCGAATCCCCAAGCGTCAAACGACCAGGATGCCACAGTCGGGTGCAACACTTTAGGAGGTTGATGAATAAAATTCGCATGGAATTGACAAGCCTTGCAACTTAGAGCGTATTCCAAGCAATCTTTTACCATCGTTGGCGAATAATATCCCATCCTTTTTATATGGAAGTGGAGCTTTGGTCCAGATTGGTGTGACCCACATACCTCAGAATGTACCTCTTGTAAAGCTTGGAGTGATTCTTCTTCCCATAAACATCGCAAGAGTACTCCCTCAAATGACCTTCTGTATATAGTATCTTTGTAGTAAAGGAAGCGAAATGGACGACGACGGATTTCAGTCCTTCTCCTTGAATTCTTTGGAAGTATCCCATAGCTTAAGTAATCGATACTGGGTTATCGCAATTCTTCTTTCTCAGCTTCAGAAATAGCGACAAGATGCTTGAGTTCATTTCCTTTACCATCAACCTCATTTGGCGGTGGTATACCCCAATTTTGGCAGACAATAACTAGCGCTTGATCAGGCAGGGTTAACGATAAAGCTAGGGTAACTAAAACATCAGCCTTCTTGTTTTCTTTCCTTGGTACATGTTGAATAGTCACGTCACTGACCCACCCCATTGATGTTTTAGTATAATCATGAGATGGGCGTAGTTCAGGTTTCTTGACCTCATAACTACCTAAAAGCTGGTTTATCACCCACTGGGAGTCACCAAAGACTTGCAATTGCAACCGATTCATTTTGACCACCATTGCAAGCCCAAGTATTAGTGCTTGATACTCAGCAATGTTGTTAGAGCAGAGTTGCGTCAACGTAAAAGAGTAGGGTAGAATGTTATCTTGAGAAGTGACAAATACTACACTAGCACCGGCTCCTCCGTGATGTGCAACACCATCAAAGTACATCTTCCATAGATGTTGAACTTCAATGACCATTGCGTCCCCATTATTCAGTTCGTCAGTTAGCTCCCAATCAATAGGTATATGGTTATTTGCCAAGAAGTCTGCCAATGCTTGTCCATTTACAGCCTTTTGAGGGATGTACAAAATCTTGAATTGTTGAAATTGGAGATACCATCTCGCTAGTTGATCACTAAGAGCAGGTTTTGACATCACGAACTTGATGGGATTTGCTTTAGAAACAAGACGAACAACATGAGCTTGAAAGTAGTGGTTCAACTTTTGAATTTAAAAGACTAGCGCCAGACACAACTTTTCAATTGGCGAATAATTTAGCTCGTTTGGTGTCATCATCTTGCTCAAGTAAAAAAGAGAGGTTTTTTCCCCTCATTATTTTCTTGGGCCAACTGTGCTCCAGCAGACCTTTCTTGTGCTGAAATATATAGTATCAACGACTTTCCAAGTATAGGGGCGGCTAAAACCGGAGGCTTCATCAAGTAGGATTTAATGCTCTTAAAGGCATTTCTATATGCTTGGTCCCATTTTAAAGGGACACCTTTCTTCCTAAGGTGACTGAATGGTTGGCACCTCCCATCTAGGTTTGAGATGAATCTCCTAAGGTATGCTAACTTTCCTTTTAGACTTTTCAATTCGTGAATATCCCGAGGCTCAAGCATTTTCAAGATTGCATCTACTTTAACTTGATCATTTTCAATCCCTCGATGTTGGACAATAAAACCAAGGAACTTTCCGGAAGTAACTCCAAAGGTGCATTTCAATGGATTCATCCTATGTTGGTACCTTCGAAGCAACTCAAACACCATTCTCAAGTCTTTCAAGTGGTCCCCCTTCTTTCTTGATTTTACCACCAAGTTGTCCACATAGCATTTGACATTTGTTTGTAGAAGGTCGTCAAAAATATTCTGCATAGCCCTTTGATATGTAGCACCAGCGTTCTTCAAGCAAAAAGGCATTACCTGTAGCAATAAATACCCTTGGGGTGCGGAATGCAGTAAGCTCTTCATGGTTTGGTGCCATGAGAATTTGGTTATAGCTTGACGAACCATCCATAAACGACATTACCTCATACCCAGTAGTAGCATCGATCATCAGCTATGGAATAGGAAGTGGGAATTCATCTTTGGGACACGCATTGTCGAGATCCCTAAAGTAGACGCACACTCAAATTTTTCCATTCTTCTTCCTTACAAGGACAATACTTGAAACCCATGTTGGGTATTTAACTTCACGAATACAGCCAACTTCGATGAATTTGTTAACTTTGGTTTCAATCAAGGGAACCAAGTCCGGCCTAAAGTTCCTTTGGGCTTGTTTAATAGGGCGAGCACCATTCTTGACGGCAAGGTGATGGACTGCTACTTTTGGGTCCAAGCCAGGAATCTCCTTATAGCTCCAAGCAAAGACATCCCTGAACTCCTTGAGTAACTCAATATAAGTGCTTTCTTCATCTACTTCAGGTAAAGCACTTAGGTAGGTGGGTCTTGGTTCTTCATTGGTGCCAAGATTAACTTCTTTTAAGGCATCAAATGTAGTCTTCACTCCTTCTTCAAGTTCAGGTGGAGCATCTTTCACATCTTCATCTTCTTGAGGATCCCCATTGTCGAAGGATATGTGATAACATGGTGAAACATCGTCCAATTTCTCGTCATCCTCCATTAGAGATAAAACACCATGCTCGCCTTGTATAGTAACATGATATGAAGAACCCACACTTTCTTCGTCTTCATCACGTTCTTTAGTGTAGACCACAGTGTATGGCTTCACCTTCAGTACCTCATCACCCGAAACCATGACTTTTGTTTGTCGCTTCATTCTAGAAGGAACCAAACTTTGGAAATCTTTAGAGATTTTCTTAATTTTGGGCAAAGCGGATGTTTTTGTATTTCGATTATTTCTCTGGAACTTATTCCTCTTCCTTAATGGACCCAATCTCTCAAATACAGAAGCTCTCACAGTTGATTTTCCAACTCGATCAAAGACAGAAGGCCTGTTAGAAGCGGTAGATTCGTCTTCTACTGTGATATAATTATTGCTCGCCCTTCTTATAGAGATGCGCACTGGTGANCCTTCTTTGTTGATTTTACCACCAAGTTGTCCACATAGCATTCGACATTGTAGAAGGTCGTCAAAAATATTCTGCATAGCCCTTTGATATGTAGCACCAGCGTTCTTCAAGCAAAAAGGCATTACCCTATAGCAATAAATACCCTTGGGGGTGCGGAATGCAGTAAGCTCTTCATGGTTTGGTGCCATGAGAATTTGGTTATAGCTTGACGAACCATCCATAAACGACATTGCCTCATACCCGGTAGTAGCATCGATCATCAGCTATGGAATAGGAAGTGGGAATTCATCTTTGGGACACGCATTGTCGAGATCCCTAAAGTAGACGCACACTCAAATTTTTCCATTCTTCTTCCTTACAAGGACAATACTTGAAACCCATGTTGGGTATTTAACTTCACGAATACAGCCAACTTCGATGAATTTGTTAACTTTGGTTTCAATCAAGGGAACCAAGTCCGGCCTAAAGTTCCTTTGGGCTTGTTTAATAGGGCGAGCACCATTCTTGACGGCAAGGTGATGGACTGCTACTTTTGGGTCCAAGCCAGGAATCTCCTTATAGCTCCAAGCAAAGACATCCCTGAACTCCTTGAGTAACTCAATATAAGTGCTTTCTTCATCTACTTCAGGTAAAGCACTTAGGTAGGTGGGTCTTGGTTCTTCATTGGTGCCAAGATTAACTTCTTTTAAGGCATCAAATGTAGTCTTCACTCCTTCTTCAAGTTCAGGTGGAGCATCTTTCACATCTTCATCTTCTTGAGGATCCCCATTGTCGAAGGATATGTGATAACATGGTGAAACATCGTCCAATTTCTCGTCATCCTCCATTAGAGATAAAACACCATGCTCGCCTTGTATAGTAACATGATATGAAGAACCCACACTTTCTTCGTCTTCATCACGTTCTTTAGTGTAGACCACAGTGTATGGCTTCACCTTCAGTACCTCATCACCCGAAACCATGACTTTTGTTTGTCGCTTCATTCTAGAAGGAACCAAACTTTGGAAATCTTTAGAGATTTTCTTAATTTTGGGCAAAGCGGATGTTTTTGTATTTCGATTATTTCTCTGGAACTTATTCCTCTTCCTTAATGGACCCAATCTCTCAAATACAGAAGCTCTCACAGTTGATTTTCCAACTCGATCAAAGACAGAAGGCCTGTTAGAAGCGGTAGATTCGTCTTCTACTGTGATATAATTATTGCTCGCCCTTCTTATAGAGATGCGCACTGGTGACAGTTGCTTGTATACAACATTCACATGGTTGCCTCATCGCATCTTCTGATGGGAGCTTCCCTAACTCTAACAGCTCATTGGGATTATACCTAGCTTTTGCAAATAGCCTGTAAGCATTAGGATCAAAACCTTCATTTGTTCGCTTTGTGGGGAGTGCCACATTCTACAAATGATTTCGGGCTACAAACCCTACAAGTGGCTTTGAGGACAACTTTACTGCCTCAATTCGTTTTACCGAAAAGGTTAACTCCTTTAGCATGTTAGTTTGGAGATTAGATGATTCCCCTTCATCTTTCATTCGTTTAGGGACAGATTGGAATGCAGGGCTTACTTTCTTGCCATAAGATGCAACATCCCCCCTATGAGATTTATTCGCGTTGGGTTGTACCTCCTCAGCAACAGCTTTGGCTCTACCAGCAATCACCTCAGCTCTTTTAGTTGTGGGCTCGTCATTCGTGCTTTTTATGCCATCATCAGCTTTTAGCTCCTTCACAATGCGGTTCTTCAAGTAGAACTTTGCATCGGCGAAGTGTGACTCAGCCTCAGTGAATGGCTCATCATCAGCATCTATCTTCTTCTCGACTTCACCCTCGTAGTATTTCAAACATTGATGGTAGGTAGATGGAACCGTTTTATTCTCATGTATCCAAGGCCTTCTGAGCAAGACGTTGTATGAAGTCTTTGCATCAATCACATGCAGCCATGCCGTTGATTGCATATATTCAATGGTGATTCCTAACATGATCGCACCTATGGCTCTTTGCCCCCCTTGGTTGAATCCTTGGATCATCACACGACTTTCTGAGAGTTCGTTCATGGGAATACCAAGTTCTTTCATATTGCAAATTGGCAAAATGTTCACTGAGGATCCTTCATCAACAAAAATTTGATTTACCCTTTCATCACACATATAGCCAACCAGGTACAATGGGCGGTTATGAAGAGTGTCACCTAGCAGAAGATCGTCATTTGTGAACGTGATTTTTTCCTCACAAGCATTAACTTCTTGAGGAGTGGACTCGATGAGCTTTTTCGAAGATGGTGCCAACGGTAGGTCATCACTCCTTTCTTCCCCTTCGTCAGCATGGCAACATGAGGCATCAATACCCCCATGGGAAATCTTCGTGCGAAACCAACTTGGTAAAAGCTCCAACAAGGTCACTGGATGTCATGGCTTTTGAGGGTGGTTCACCTCCATTTTTGGTTTCTTTACCACCAATCACTCGATTATTTTCTTGACGCAAATTTGTTGCAAACAAATTGGCACGCCCTGTTTGACTAGTTCTGCCCTTCATCTCTTCCTCCTGTAAATCACAAACTCCAAGTTTCAAAATCATTTGTTGTGATGGTCAAGTACTTCAAGTCTCGTCTTCAAGTTTCGGCAAGCCTACACTCCGACAAACTTTGAAGTAGGGGCATTTGTAGACATCAAAATTTTAACGGATCAAGCTAAATCCTAAATTCAAAATACTACAAGACTCTTGAAATCCTAGGAGTCTATCAGGGTTTCTTGGAGGTTACTCTACCCTAAGCCCTAACACGCACATATATAAAGGGATACATATATTCCCTTGAAGAGGCGTCTCAAAAATCCCATAAACTCTTGATATTGATGATATTTTACTATTCAGTGATACTTGGGAGGAGGATATAAATTTTCTCAATNNCGGTTCTTCAAGTAGAACTTTGCATCGGCGAAGTGTGACTCAGCCTCAGTGAATGGCTCATCATCAGCATCTATCTTCTTCTCGACTTCACCCTCGTAGTATTTCAAACATTGATGGTAGGTAGATGGAACCGTTTTATTCTCATGTATCCAAGGCCTTCTGAGCAAGACGTTGTATGAAGTCTTTGCATCAATCACATGCAGCCATGCCGTTGATTGCATATATTCAATGGTGATTCCTAACATGATCGCACCTATGGCTCTTTGCCCCCCTTGGTTGAATCCTTGGATCATCACACGACTTTCTGAGAGTTCGTTCATGGGAATACCAAGTTCTTTCATATTGCAAATTGGCAAAATGTTCACTGAGGATCCTTCATCAACAAAAATTTGATTTACCCTTTCATCACACATATAGCCAACCAGGTACAATGGGCGGTTATGAAGAGTGTCACCTAGCAGAAGATCGTCATTTGTGAACGTGATTTTTTCCTCACAAGCATTAACTTCTTGAGGAGTGGACTCGATGAGCTTTTTCGAAGATGGTGCCAACGGTAGGTCATCACTCCTTTCTTCCCCTTCGTCAGCATGGCAACATGAGGCATCAATACCCCCATGGGAAATCTTCGTGCGAAACCAACTTGGTAAAAGCTCCAACAAGGTCACTGGATGTCATGGCTTTTGAGGGTGGTTCACCTCCATTTTTGGTTTCTTTACCACCAATCACTCGATTATTTTCTTGACGCAAATTTGTTGCAAACAAATTGGCACGCCCTGTTTGACTAGTTCTGCCCTTCATCTCTTCCTCCTGTAAATCACAAACTCCAAGTTTCAAAATCATTTGTTGTGATGGTCAAGTACTTCAAGTCTCGTCTTCAAGTTTCGGCAAGCCTACACTCCGACAAACTTTGAAGTAGGGGCATTTGTAGACATCAAAATTTTAACGGATCAAGCTAAATCCTAAATTCAAAATACTACAAGACTCTTGAAATCCTAGGAGTCTATCAGGGTTTCTTGGAGGTTACTCTACCCTAAGCCCTAACACGCACATATATAAAGGGATACATATATTCCCTTGAAGAGGCGTCTCAAAAATCCCATAAACTCTTGATATTGATGATATTTTACTATTCAGTGATACTTGGGAGGAGCATATAAATTTTCTCAATCATTTTGCATCTTTAATGTGCAAAAATGGCATCATCATTTCCGCCAAAAAAATGGTTTTTGCAAAAAAAGAGAATGATTTTTTGGAAATGAATTATTCCCATGGAGAACACACCTCAGGTCCTCATATTTCTAAAGAACATCTCAAGTTCCCCGATATTAGGTTCACAACGAAGGCAATACAGTAGTGTTTGGGAATAATTAATTAAGTGAGAGATTTTATTCTTATTTCTATACATATATTTCTCCTCTCACAAAAAGCATAAAGTACAATGCCTAGCCATGGGGCAAGGATCAAAACGATGCAGTGAGAAAAAATAAAAGAGATGCCTTAAAGTGTCAGAATCTTTGCACATTTCCTCATATGGAAATAAAATATTGCAGACAGATGCCAGTAATGAATATTGGAGCGCAATT
>AWOL01S0008346.1:22471-36700 GCA_000715115.1 Nicotiana otophora
AGTTAAAAATAGGATTAAAAAGTTTAATTTTCTTCTAATTCACTAACAATTTCTTATACATATGGTTATGAAGGCTTTTCCAAGGATGATACAGTTGAATTTAAAGGTCATTCCGAATCCGCAAATTCTCGAATGGGCTGAATGGTTTTGTCCATACAAGTTTCAATCCAAGGACTTGAAAGGGAAATATAATCTTTTAACTAATTTTCTTTGAAGGGAAGTGTGATGACCCAAAATGTCATCTTTAATTTAAACATTCATTTCTATGTTATAAGACATCGAAAAGCACTATTTATCACTCCTCGACTTGCGTGCACATTCCGAAAAGTTATTATATGAAACATTGATTAAAATGTGAAATAGAGCTTTAAAACTCAACTAAGTTAACTTTGGTCAACATTTTGAGAAACGGAATTAGATTAGTGTTTTGATAGCTTTGGTAGGTCCATTCGTGATTTGGGACATGGGTGTATGCCCGGAATCGAATTTGGAGGTCCCTGGCTTAAATTATTACTATTTAACAGAAACTAGAAATTTAAAGGCTAAAGATTTCCAAAGTTTGACCACGGATTTTACTTTTTGATATCGGGGTCGGAATCTGATTTTGGAAATTGGAATAGGTTCGTTATGTCATTTATGACTTTTGTGCAAAATTTGAGGTCATTCGGACTTGACTTGATAGGTTTCGGCATCGAATGTAGAAGTTGAAAATTCTTAAGTTCCTTAAGCTTGAATTGGGGTATGATTCGTGATTTTAGCATAGTTGGATGTGATTTGAGGTCTCGACTAAGTTCGTATGATGTTTAAGGACCTGTTGTATTTGGTTGAGGTCCAGGGGGCGTCGAGTGGATTTCAGATGGTTAACGGATCAAAATTTGGATATAAGGAAAATCTGATATTTTGGCCTTCTGGTGTAATCGCACCAACAGAATTTAGACTGCAGATGCGAGCTCGTAGAAGCGAGCCAGGCCTCGCAAAAGCGGGCATTTCACAGAAGTGGACGGGGTGTCGCAGAAGCGGCCGTCGCATTGCAGAAGTGGGAAAAAGGGGGAAAAGGAAGCCTTGCGCAAAAACGGACGCTTCTTCACAGAAGTGAGCCAACCCACAGAAGCGACCCCCAATTTCTGCAAAAGCAGAACCGCAGATGCTGTCAAGTGTCCGCAGATGCAAAAAAGCCTGGACAGAACCCATAAAATCGTAAGTTAACCATTTTTACTCATTTTTGCGTTTTGAGTCTAGGATTTAGGTGATTTCAAAGGGATTTTTCACGACTTTGAATTGGGTAAGTGTTCTATAACAAAGGTGATTATATTTCATAAATCCATGTCTATATTCATCATTTATTTCGGATCTAGATTGAAGAAATTTGAAATTTTGTAAAACTTTCCAAAAAACAAAACAATTAAGATTTGAAGTTCCATATGACATCATAATTTGATAATTTTTGTATGGTTGGACTCGTCTCAGAACGTGTGTTTGGATTTCGTAAGTTTTTCCGAGATTCAAGACGTGGGCCCCACTGTTGAGTTTTGAGATGAATTTCAGATTTTTATCCGAAACGTTTGTAAATTCATATGGAATTAATTCCTACGATTTGTATTGAGTATATTGAATTGTTTATGACTAGATTTGAGGATTTCGGACACGAATTCGCGAGGCAAAGGTTTATTGGAATGTTGAATTTTATTGCAAAACAAGGTTAGTGTCGTGGTTAACCTTGACTTGAGGGAGTGGAATGTATTTGTCTATTTTCTACGTGATTTAATGTGCGGGAAAAATGTATATGTGAGGTGACAAGAAATTATGCGTTGTGGTTGCGTCAAAGCATGCTGGAGGAATTTATTTCATTTTGAATAATTGCTTATTTAATTAAGATATTCCTGCTTAAGTTTATTATTAATTATTTGATCATTATTCATGAATGTTTTATTGATTTAATTATTATTGAATATGGTGAGAAAGAGTGAAAAAGAACTAAGGGTGATGCCGTGCCATTTTTATTATTTATACTATCATTGTCATGGTGAGAAAGAGTGTAAAAGCACGAAGGGTGTTGCCGTGTTATTTTTGAGTCTAAAAGCACGAAGGGTGATGCTGTTGCAATTATTATTATTATTATTATTATTTATTTATCAGTTTATGGGAGGAATGAGAGTAAAAGCACAAAGGGTGGTGCCATGCCATATTTATATTACTAGTTGCTCATTTTATTGTTGATGAATTAATTGGCTGCTAAGTGATACTTCTCCTGCTAAAATTATTATATCATTCCCCTTTACATGTCCCCTCCCAATTTATAAATTGTTATGTATTGCATTATTGTTGCTTCGTATTTGTATATACTTGTACAAGTTGTTTACGTACTTGTCTTGTCATAGCCTCATCACTACTTCGTCGAGGTAAGGCTCGACAATTATGGAGTATATAGGGTCGGTTGTACTCATACTACACTCTGCACTTCTTGTGCAGATTTTGGAGTTGGTCCCAGCGGCGTACCATAGACGTTCTCGGATTCAGCTACTCAAAGGAGACTTGAGGTATAACTGCACAACGTTCGCAGTTCTGAAGTGCCCTTCTATCTTATCTTAGCAGTGTATTATCTTTCAAACAACATGGATTTTATCAGATCTTTATTTGTATCATTCTAGTAGCTCGTGCACTTGTGACACCAGATTCGGGGATGTATTGTGATGATTCGGTAGTTATGCTCTTCCCCACTTTATTTCAGTAATTGATCTCTGTTTAATTTAATTTGTTTAAAAATGGTTAAGATTATTTTAATGTTGGCTTGCCTAGCAAGTGAAATGTTAGGCACCATCACGGTCCTGAAGCTAGAAATTTCAGGTCATGACAAGTTGGTATCAGAGCACTAGATTACTTAGATCTCACGAGTCACGAGCAAGCTTAGTAGAGTCTGAAGGATCGGTACGGAGACGTCTGTACATATATCTCAGAGGCTATGAAGTTTAGGAACAATATCACTTCTTTCTTATTCTGTCCTGCAATTTTATTCTGTCATCGATAATTGAATCATTCTATTCTTATTCTCTCGCAGATGGCGAGAACACATAATACATCTACCGAACGATAAGGGCCAGAGCCCCCAGTGGCAACTATGACCGGGGGTAAAGGTTTAGGCCGAGGTCGCGCTAGAGGTCGATGCAGAGGTAGAGGTAGAGCTAAATCTAGAGCTCAAGCAGCAGAACCTACTGTAGAACCTCAGGTGGATTTGGAAGGAGAGATTCCAGCTCAGACTGTATCTGTTATACCAATCCAGGTTCCAGGAGGATTCATAGCTACTCCAGTACTTCAGGACACTCTAGTCCGTTTGGTGAGCCTTATAGAGGGTGTCGACCAGAGTGGTATATTTATAGTGGCACCAGCCGTCTCACAGGATGAGGGAGGAGCACAAACTCCCGCTACTCCCACTCCGAAGCAGATGGCTCCACAGTATCTAGCTCCAGTAGCCCCGCCGGTTGGGGTAGTTTAGCCAGTTGTTGCGGCACAGGCCGGTGATAGGCCTGCCATGTCATTTGAGGCCTTATTGAGACTGGATAAGTTTACTAATCTCTTTCCAGTTCACTTTAGTGGAACACCTTCCGAGGACCCACAAGATTATCTTGACCGCTGCCATGAGGTATTGCGGAACATGGGTATAGTTGAGACCAATGGGGTCGATTTTGCTATATGTCAGATGACGAGTTACGCCAAGAGGTGGTGGAGAGATTATACATTGAACAGGCCAGTTGGAGCTCCTACATTGACCTAATTTCTAGAGAAGTTCCTCCCTATCACATTGAGAGAGGATTACCATAGGCAATTTGAGCGTCTACAGCAGGGCAATATGATTGTTACTCAGTACGAGACTCATTTTGTGGATTTAGCCCGTCATGCTCTCCTGTTACTACCTACTAAGGGAGAGAGAGTAACGAGGTTTATTGAGGGACTCACTCACCCTAGGCTTCAGATTGCCAAGGAGACCGGAAGTGAGATTTCCTTTCAGGGGGCTGGTAATATTGCAAGGAGGATCGAGATAGTTCTTGCACAGGAGAGAGGGTAGGTGTCTCATAAGAGGCCTCATCAGTTCGGTGGGTTTAGTGGTGCCTCGACTTGAGGCAGGGGTAATTTTGGTAGAGGCCATCCTCCTAGGCTATTTCATTCAGCGCTCCAGGCATCCCACAATACTTCAGTTGGTCACAACCCTTACATGTCTCATTCCGACCAGCTAGCTTACAGTGCACCACCAGCTCCTATTGATGTACCTCTGATCCGGAGTCATCAAAATGGTTATCCAGGTCGACATGGCCAGTTCCAAGGTCAGCAGTCACAACAGACGAAGACCTGTTATACTTATGGTGACCCGAGACACATTGTTAGATTTGACCCTCGGGCATCGGGCAGTTCACAGCAGCATGGTTCCCATGCTATGATTCCAGTACTAGCTATTCGGCCACCCGCCCAACCAGCTAGGGGCAGTGGTCAGACAGGTGGAGGTGGAGATTAGACTATTAGAGGTGGAGGCCAGCCAGTTACGGGCCGTCCCAAGGACGCGGTTCATAGAGGTTTGGCCCAGCCCCGATTTTATGCTTTTCCAGCAAGGCCTGAGGCCTAGTCATCTGATACTATGATCACAAGTATGGTTCAAGTTTTCCATAGAGACGCTTCAGTTCTATTTGATCCAGGATCTACTTAATCATATATGTCCTTCTATTTTCTTCATATATGGTTGTAGCTCGTGATTCTCTGATTGCTTCTATGTGTGTGTCCACACCGGTGGGAGATTCTATTATGGTAGATCATGTCTATCATTCGTGTGTGGTTACTATTGGGAGTCTTGAGACTAGTGTGGATCTTCTACTACTTGACATGGTACATTTTGATGTCATCTTGGGTATGGATTGGTTGTCACCTTATCATGCTATATTGGATTGTCATGCCAAAATGGTGACCTTAGCCATGTCGGGGTTACCTCGACTAGAGTGTAAAAGGACTCTTGGCCATTCTACCAGCTAGGTTATCTTTTACGTGAAAGCTCAGCGTATGGCCGTGAAGGGGTGTCTAGCTTTTTTGGCTTATATTCTCACTCCCAACACGGAAGTTCCTTCAATGGATTCAGTTCTCGCTGTCCGTGAATTTCCAAACGTATTTCCTATAGATCTGGCAAGAATGCCACCCGATAGAGATATGAACATCTATAGTGATTTAGCTCCGGGCACTCAGCCCATTTCTATCCCACCATATCATATGGCCCCGCTGGAGTTGAAAGAATTGAAGGAGCAGTTACAAGACTTGCTTGATCGGGGATTCATTATGCCTATTGTCTTGCCCTGGGGTGCACCAATACTATTTGTAAAGAATAAAGATGGCTCTATGCGGATGTGTACAGATTATCGGTAGTTGAACAAGGCCACTATCAAAAACAAATATCTGTTGCCAAATTCAGGGTGCCAGGGTGTTTTCAAAGATTGATTTGAGGTCTTGTTACCATCAGTTGAAGATTAGGGCATCCGATGTCTCTAAGATAGCTTTTCAGACTCGGTATGGACACGAATTCCTAGTGATGTTATTTGGGCTGACAAATGCCCCCGTAACATTTACGAATTTGATGAACCTGGTGTTCAAACCCTATTTAGATTCTTTTATGGTTGCATTCATTGATGAAATCTTGATTTGCTCTAGTAGTTGAGAGAAGCATGAGCAACATCTTCGAATTGTGCTTCAGACTTTGAAGAATAATCAGTTATATGCCAAACTTTCAAAATGCAATTTTTTTGTTAGGCTCAGTTGGCTTCTTGGGTCATGTTGTATCGGCAGAAGGAATAAACGTGGATTCTAAGAAGATTGAGGCAGTTCAGAAATATCCTAGACCTACTTCAGCTATAGAGATCCGTAGTTTCCTGGATTTGGCAGTTTATTATCGCCGGTTTGTGGAGGGTTTTCATCCATAGCATCCCTACTGACCAAATTGACCTAGAAGGGTGCCCCATTCAGATGGTCAGATGAGTGTGAGTTGAGCTTTCATAAGCTCATGACCTCGTTCACTACAGCGCCAGTGTTGGTATGACCCACAGGTTCAGGATCTTATATGGTGTATTTTGATACATCTCGCGTTGGGCTTGGTATAGTATTGATGCAAGATGGTAGGGTGATTGCATATGCGTCGCGGTATTTGAAAGTTCACGAGAAGAATTATCCTGTACATGACTTAGAATTGGCAGCCATTGTCCATGCACTGAGGATTTAGAGGCATTACCTTTACGGTGTCTTGTGTGAGGTATTCACTGATCATCGTAGCCCACAGTATATGTTCAGGCAAAAAGATCTCAAGTTGAGGCAAAGAAGATAGTTGGAGTTTTTGAAAGACTATGATATCACCATTTTGTATCACCTTGGAAAGGCCAATGTGGTGGTTGATGCTTTGAGTAGAAAGGCTGTGTGTATGGGCAGTCTTGCGTATATTCCGGTTGGTGAAAGACAGTTAGCTGCATATGTTCAGACATTGGCTAATCCGTTCATGAGGTTAGATGTTTCAGAACCCAATCGGGTTCTAGCTCGCACATTCGCTCGGTCTTCTCTAGATAAGAGTATCAGAGAGCGACAGTATAATGATCCTTATTTTCTTGTCCTTTAGGACACGGTACGATACGGTGGTGCCAAATAGGTTGTTGTGCAGGAAGATGGAGTTCTACGGATGCAGGGTCGTATTTGTGTTCCTAATGTTGATGGGCTTCGTTAATTAATTCTTTAGGAAGTACACAGTTCCAGGTATTCTTTTTATCCCGGTGCCGCCAAAATGTATCAAGATTTGCGGCAACATTATTGGTAGAGGAGAATGAAGAAGGATATCGTTGCATATGTAGCTCGGTGTCTAAATAGTCAGCCAGTCAAGTACGAGCATCAGAGACCTGGTGGTTTACATCAAAATTTAGAAATTCGTGAGTGGAAGTGGGAGCGTATCACTATGGATTTTGTTGTTGCGCTTCCACGAACTCAGATAAAGTTTGACGCAGTATGTGTCATTGTGGACAAGTTTACCAAGTTAGCACATTTCATTCTGGTAGTAATTACCTATTCTTCAGAGCGGTTAGCGGAGATTTACATCCACGAGATTCTCCGCCGTCAAGGTGTGCCCGTGTCTATCATTTTTGATCGAGGTACGTAGTTCACTTTGCACTTATGTAGGGCTATACGGCATGAGTTAGGTACACGGGTTGAGTTGAGTACAACATTTCATCCACAGACAGACGGAGAGTCAGAGCACACTATTCAGATATTGGAATATATGCTTCGCGCTTGTGTTATAGACTTTGGAGGTTCTTGGGATCAGTTCTTGCAACTTGCGGAGTTTGCCTATAAAAACAACTACCAGTTGAGCATTCAAATGGCTCCATATGAGGCATTATATGAAAGACGGTGTTGTTCGCCAGTTGGCTGGTTTGAATCGAGAGAGGCTCGATTGTTGGGTACCGATTTGGTACAGGATGCCTTGGATAAGGTTAAAATTATTCAGGATCAACTTCGCACAGCTCAGTCTAGGCAAAAGAGTTATGCTGACTGTAATGTTCGTGATATTGCATTCATGGTTGGAGAAAGAGTATTGCTCCGGGTTTCACCTATGAAAGGTGTAATGAGGTTCAGAAAGAAGGTCAAGTTGAGCCCTAGGTATATAGGACACTTCGAAATTCTTGAAAGGGTGGGCGAAGTAGCCTACAGGCTTGCATTACCACCTAGTTTATCAGTGATTCATCCGGTGTTCCATGTGTGTATGCTCAGGAAATATCATGGTGATCTGTCCCATGTGTTAGATTTCAGCTTAGTCAAATTGGACAAGGATTTGACTTATGAGGAGGATCCGTTAGCTATTCTAGCCCGGTTGGTTCGACAGTTGAGGAATAATAGTTATCCATCAGTTCGAGTGCAATGGAGAGGTCAATCGGTAGAAGCATCTACCTGGGAGTCCGTGTCACTTGGAACTGCGGAGACCACGGGGACGATCGTGGCGCTGGGCATTGGGAGGCGCATCCAAGGGCTCATGGGGCATGGCTGGAAAGCCTCCCATAACAGTACTAACGTCCCTTTATCGGTGGCACTGCATCTTCAATGGGTGCAGGTGGTTTATCAGTGAGCAATTTTGGTCCTCGTTAGCCGTTACTCCCTATTCACCGTGTTTTGGCGAGCCCTACTCTATTCCGGGCCTGATGTCATTTGATGCTGTACTTTGTATTGTGAGGTATAGCCGGGGCCTTCTTGTCGATATTTCCATGGAAACTTTTCTGTTGTACTTAGAGGCTCTGTAGACATGTTGTGGGTGGTGTTTGATGTTGGGAATTAAACTATAAGTGTTGGTATTTGGCAAAACATGTTTTCATCATATCTATAAACTCGTAATATTTTGGAAATTATGAATGAAGTTTCTAATGGAAACGAAATGTGAGTTGTTAATGAAATCGTTTCAGTGTTTGATTAATGGAGTGCATCTCCTCTCTATTGATGGTTGAGTTTGGGTAGAAGGAAATCTAACAGGCTTGCTCGGCCGGGTTCACTCGGTTGAGCACCCGGTGCGCTCCTCGAGTTCAGCGCGTGACAGCTTTGGACTTGGTTTTGAAAACTGAACATATATTTGGGTTCGTGGGGTAATGGGTAGTAGACATCTACCCCTTCACTCAGGCTTTAATCGGCAAGACTTGGGGTGACTTTTGTTGACTTTTTAGGAATTTAGTAAAGATTGCAACTTTATTAATCGAAATTGATTACTTTTGGATTATTAGATATTGTTGAGTTGCTTTTGGCTTGATTTGAGCCGAACGGAGATGCATTTTAAAGGAAAAGCATTTTTTTGCAGTTTTGATTTGTCTTAATTGAGGTAAGTATCTTCTCTAACCTTGTGTTGGGGAATTGCAACTTAGGATTTGGTCGTAATGGCATATTGTGCTATGTGAGTTACGTGTACATGAGGTGCCGATTGTGTACTGGGCGTGTGTGATTTATGGCTGGACTTGAATTGGGGTTGTTTTCTATATGAAACATGTTTTATTGTTGAATACTCCCCGCAGTCTTATGTTATTTTATTGTCCTTGTGCACGTTAATTTTGAGTTGTGAGACTATATTTTGGCATGAGTATTGATTTTGTTGTTTTGTGATATTGTGGAACCTGTGGACATGATGTGTGGGTTGATTCATGTTGTGTGGAGTATAAGGGTGGTGAGATGCGCATGTGGTGACATAAGGGAGGCATTTTATTGTGATGCACATGCGGCGAGATAAGGGCGGATTAAGTATATTAAAACCAACCCACCAGAGACCGACACCGCCTCACATACAAGGCCTCATACGGAGCCATCTGAATACTCGATTGGTAGCTGTTATTTTAGGCAAACTCCGCAAGAGGCAAGATCTGATCCCAAGAACCCCCGGACTCTATAACATAGGCACGAAGCATATCCTCCAATATATGAATAGTTGATGAAGTCCAAATCCACTGCTAAAAAGTAAATGGACACGATCGCATGTAATATAATTTACCTAACTATGAGTCGGGGTCGGATCCCACAAAAAATAATATGTAGGAGATTAGGCGTGTAAGAGAATTATCACTTATTATGCTAAGACAAACACATAGAATGGTGTTGGGAATATTTATGTCTAAATGCGAAAATGTAATTTAACCTAGAAAGAAAGTAAAATGATAAATGGCTACAAGCATGGATGCAATGGGAATTACACTCAAGTAACGATCCAATGTATTTCACCATTTTACAAATATGAGCGAGTTTATGTTAATTAGCCTCGAGTAACAATTCTATATTACCTTCTACCAAAGACTAACAACACTTCCTAACTGAATTATCCCTAAAATAACTAAGAGATTCTCACCCGAATATAGCTACAAGTAGTTCAATCCTATCCCTAAGTAGAATCTATAAAGTGAGGGTTAAAGCCTCAAGTTCTTGTTAATTAATCTTTCCGAACCCCAAATTATATTTCCCAAAATTAATTCGAAGTTAATGGGCGAGTTATAGGGTTAGCTAATCCCTTTGGAAACATTAAAGAACAAGAATAATTAAAGAAACAATAACTCACTTCATTATAAATAAAAATGGTTCAATACATAAACATGATTTAATCCACAGTTTAAATATGAATATTTCCATAAACAAGATTCAAGTGTTGGAAAAAATACTACACACTTAGATATTCAATAAAAAGCAAGGAAATGAAGAAATGAACATAAACGGGTAAGAAATTCTCAACCAAACACTCCAAATCTTCAAGACCCAAGTGTGTGTGCAAGAACCCTAGCTTTCAAACATGTCCTCTCTAGTCATGAGACTGAACATTAAGCCAAAGTTGTGCTTCCAATAAGCTAGGTCGTGTATTAGTGGGTTTGGAATGAAGAAAATGTGAAATGCCAAAATTGTCCATAGCTGAAGCTCGTTGACCGCACCTGTGGAGAGATCCTCGCAGGTGCGGTTCCGCAGATGCAGATAGCATCTCACAGAAGCGACCTTTGATGGAAAACATTTACTCCGCAGAAGAGGACTTACATGCGCAGATGCAGATATCAAGTGTAGAAACGCGACTGCAGATGCGTTTCCTCACTTGTAGATGCGATCCCAGTGAAGGTTGTTTGAATTCCGGAGATGCAGCCTTCTCCACGCAAATGCGAGGTCGCATAAGCGCACAGTGTTGCGCAGATGCGGAATCGCTGAAGGAATTTGCACTTGTTTACACTTTTTTGCTCAATTCCACTTCAATTGAATTCAACTCTTTCATTGGCATCATTTACATGAAAAGCTAGCAATAGACACCATAAACAACCTCATATCATAATTAACGAATATCGAAACTAAAGAAAAGAGACTAAAATAAATAATAAAGTCACCACTCATCAATAGTGCGCTTGGACTGTCCATCCGTTTGAGGGTAGAATGTTGTTCTCAACTCAACCCGTGTGCCTAACGCATGTTGTACTACTTTCCAGAAGCGCGAAGTAAAATGCGTACCTCGGTCAGAGATGATGGATACCGGCACACCATGAAGTCGGACAATCTCGCGAACATGGAGTATCAGTCTCCAACTCTCAAGCCATGTTGAATCTAATACCATAGTTGCGCCCCTTGATAAATCGATGGACTCGATCTCTAATTGTGGAAACCAATGCAGATGCATGCCTGGACAAGTTGTAGGGTTAGCTAATCCCTTTGGAAACATTAAAGAACAAGAATAATTAAAGAAACAATAACTCTATTCATTATAAATAAAAATGGTTCAATACATAAACATGATTTAATCCACAGTTTAAATATGAATATTTCCATAAACAAGATTCAAGTGTTGGAAAAAATACTACACACTTAGATTTTCAATAAAAAGCAAGGAAATGAAGAAAGGAACATAAATGGGTAAGAAATTCTCAACCAAACACTCCAAATCTTCAAGACCCAAGTGTGTGTGCAAGAACCCTAGCTTTCGAACATGTCCTCTCTAGTCATGAGACTGAAAATTAAGCCAAAGTTGTGCTTTCAATAAGCTAGGTCGTGTATTAGTGTGTTTGGAATGAAGAAAATGTGAAATGCCAAAATTGTCCATAGCTGAAGCTCGTTGACCGCACCTGTGGAGAGATCCTCGCAGGTGCGGTTCCGCAGATGCAGATAGCATCTCACAGAAGCGACCTTTGATGGAAAACATTTACTCCGCTGAAGAGGACTTACATGCGCAGATGCTGATATCAAGTGTAGAAACGCGACTGCAGATGCGTTTCCTCACTTGTAGATGCGATCCCAGTGAAGGTTGTTTGAATTCCGGAGATGCAGCCTTCTCCACGCAAATGCGAGGTCGCATAAGCGCACAGTGTTGCGCAGATGCGGAATCGCAGAAGGAATTTGCACTTGTTTACACTTTGTTTCTCAATTCCACTTCAATTGAATTCAACTCTTTCATTGGCATCGTTTACATGAAAAGCTAGCAATAGACACCATAAACAACCTCATATCATAATTAAAAAATATCGAAACTAAAGAAAAGAGACTAAAATAAATAATAAAGTCACCACTCATCAATAGTGCGCTTGGACTGTCCATCCGTTTGAGGGTAGAATGTTGTTCTCAACTCAACCCGTGTGCCTAACGCATGTTGTACTACTTTCCAGAAGCGCGATGTAAAATGCGTACCTCGGTCAGAGATGATGGATACCGGCACACCATGAAGTCGGACAATCTCGCGAACATGGAGTATCAGTCTCCAACTCTCAAGCCATGTTGAATCTAATACCATCGTTGAGCCCCTTGATAAATCGATGGACTCGATCTCTAATTGTGGAAACCAATGCAGATGCATGCCTGGACAACTCATTGAACCTGAGAGCATATTGTGATACGATCATAGCACCATGGCACAACTGCTCAAACTTCGTGCGCCATGTATCCCAGAGGTTGTGGGGGAACATACTCTATCAGGAACGTCTCTGAAAACGGAGCCAATGGTACGGAGAATTGGGTGGCACTTCTCCAGAAAGGCCTGTGCGTCCTTTGTAACTAGGCCACTAAAAGTAGGAGGATGGTACTTCTTGTACTACTCAAGCCTGAACTGCTCCTCCCCATATGTTGTTGCCCTAACCTCGTGCTGAACTGGGACAACTGGCTGCTCTGCTGTAACCTCTGGTACCTGCTCTACATGGAATCCCTTCTTTGGGGTATGGGCCGTGAGAGTCTGTGCTCCTCCCCCAGCCCGAGATGTTGCCGATGTAAGCGGAATCAACCCCGCCTGAGCTAGAGTACCAAATATGCTCAAGAACCGGGGGAGAGTCTCCTGAAGTGAAGGGGTATCAACAGGCTCCGCAAGTGCCTACCTCCCAACTGGATCTACTAGTGGCTCCTCTGTTGTAGCTCGGGCAAGTGCTCTAGCTGCACTACATGCCCTTTCTCGGCCTTTCCCCGACCCTGGCCCCGGCCCCAACCCTGGCCCCGGCCCCGGCCTCTCACGACTCTAGTAGGGGCATGTATTTGATTATCGGATCCAGCGGTATGTGTCCTCACCAACTGTGAGAGAATAGAAAGATATAGATACAGAAATCTAAAGTCAATAAATTTGCACGATAAGGGAACAAAGAAGTGAAATTTCCTAACAGTTTCATAGCCTCTCGAAGATAAGCACAATTGTCTCCGTACGGATCCGTGAGACTCTACTAAACCTGTTTGTGACTCGTAACACCTATGAACCTAGGGCTCTGATACCAGATTGTCACTGACCCAATTTCCCTCCGTAGTATGTCGTGATATCACCTAGTATGTAAGAGTAGGTAAGCCTAACATTCATGCAGAATTTAACTGACAAATTGATAAAAATATTCAAATAACTCAACCACTAGCATCAAAGTACTCCACAACGCAACAGAACAATACTCCCAAAATCCTGTGATACCAAGTCACAAGCTCTACAAGAGTATACTGAACATCCCTATACAACAATATCTATAAAAAGGGAAAATGAAATAGAACTAGATAGAGTGTGACTCCGAGGCACACGGACACCGGCAGGTATACCATGAAGTCTCCAAATCTGAACTCTACTCACTGGTGCCTAGGTTGGTAAGAGGTACCTAGATCTGCACAAAACGATGTGCATAAGCGTAGCATGAGTACACCAAAACAGTACCCAGTAAGTGCAAAGCCTAACCACGGTAGAGTAGTGACGAGATCGGGCCAAGACCCTGCTGAATAAATAAGAAAACTGAATAGGTATATAACAATGTGACAATGATAAACAGAGGAAATGAAACAATTTAGAAAATATACCAAGAATAGCTACACTAAACTAAAGTAATTAAGGCAACAAGAAAGAAAAGAAGGAATAATATGCCAAGTACACAAAGCAACCAAAACATAAGTGATGCAATAGAAAGGTATAAATAAGAATCACTATCGAGGTACCACCTCATAGTCTCATATCACAAAAAAATCATATTCTTTCCATAAATCACCGCGGGAGTATTGCATTTAGTTGTGAAAGTCATTTTTCCCGAAATAGCTTCCCGCGTTTTAGCCCACCTTATCACACCACATGGCTTCAAGTAGTTCCCCTGCTAGAAACACGCATATCAAGCACACCTTATCTCACCGCATGCTTTTCGACCCTAATCCTAATACCACCTCATACGTATCAATATTACAGCATATCACAAATTGCACCTCAAGTGCCCAATATCACAAATTGCCAAAGAAGTCAACAAT
>AWOL01S0008347.1:8031-47460 GCA_000715115.1 Nicotiana otophora
CGCGAGCCATGCCTCGTGAACGCGAAGGCCAGGGGGAGTAATCATTGCGAATGTGAAGGCTTGGCAGCCAGTACCCTCCGCGAATGTGACAATGCTCTCTCGAAAGCGATGAACACTGTTGCCCAGCACTTAACAGAATCCAAAAGCGGGATTTTAGCCAAAAACTCATTTTTCTCAAAAACCAAACGGTGAGAGGCGATTTTTCAAGAGTCATTTCTTTCCCAAATTGTTGGTAAGTGATTCTAAACCATTTTCTTTCAATTACCCATTACATTTCTTGAAATTTCAACCTAAAATCTAGAGTTTTCATGGTAGCATTAGGGGTTAGGGTAGAAACTAGGGATTTCGGGAATTTAGACCTCAATTTGAGGTAGGATTCCGCGGATGAATGGGTAAAATGATTTTGGTCCGAACCTCAGGTTTTGACCAAGCGGGCCCAGGGTCAATATTTTTGACTTTTTGGAGGAAAATTTGGAAAATTAATTTATGCAATATAATTGATTCCTTTAGCAATATTTGATATTATTGAGTCATTTTAGAATAGATACGAGTGATTTGGAGGGGAATTCCAAAGGAAAAGCTATAATTGAGAATTAAGTGGCCTTTGAAGCGAGGTAAGTGTTGTGACTAACCCTGACTTGAGGGAATTAGGAACCTTAGATTACTTGCTAAGTGAAATTCATGTGAGCGGCATATATGTGAGGTGACGAGTACTTATGTGCCGCCAAATTTACCTGTTTTCGATGTTTCACAGTTTTTCTTATATTGTCTCATTCTTATGCCTAATCGCGATATGTTATACTAGTGTTGTTCAATTTATCGTTCTTATCATGTTTACGGATTTTCTGGTGATAAAGGAGTTTTTATTGCAAAGTGGAGATTGCTGTTATGGAACCAAATGTTGAGGTAAGATTTGTACTTGTTATTCTATCTCCCTGTTGATATTTATGCATTGCATTATGATAAGGGAGAGTGATAATGCACGAAGGGTGATGTCGTGCCATATTATGAGTGTTAATGCACGAAGGGTGATGCCGTGCCATATTGTGAGTGTTAATGCACGAAGGGTTATGTCATGCCATGATATGAAAGTTAATGCACGAAGGGTGATGCCGTGCCGTTTCTATTTATTTTATGGTGAGATTGAGAGTAAAAGCACGAAGGGTGATGCTGTGCATTTTTCCTTACTGTATTCACTATTCCTGTTGATTCATGGTATATTGATTGTTCTGGTGATCACTGCGTTGTAGTTCTTTATCTTGTATTCTCCTCAGTATGTTCCCCTCCCGACATTTCCTGTTTAGTTCTTCATTTCTGTTATTTGCATATACACTATTAAATTGTACATGTTGATTTCTAGGTGCCTTGCCTTAGCCTCGTCACTACTTCGTCGAGGTTAGGCTCGGTACTTACCAGTACATGGGGTCGGTTGTACTGATGCTGCACTCTGCACTTTCTGTGCAGATTTTTATACCGGCTCAGGTTGATCGAGATTTGCTACGGGTCCGCTGTCCGGTGACTCAAGGTAGATCTGTTGGCGTTCACAGACATTGAAGTCCCCATCTATCTTTTATGTCCTATTGTTTTCTTTCATTCAGACAGTTGTATTTCTTTCAGACTATTACTTGTAGTAAATTCTAGAATGCTCATGAATTGTGAATCCAGATCCGGGTGGTAGTAGTTAATGCAGTTTTATGATATTCCGCACTTATTATATTTCATCTTAGTTAATTATTGTTAATTACTGAATGGAAAATAAGGAATTGGTTAATGATTCTCTAACGTTGGCTTGCCTAGCAACTGAAATGTTAGGCGCCATCCCGTTCCCCTTGGTGGGAAATTTCAGGTAGTGACATGTGCCTCAGTTCCGTAGAGAGGAGCTGCGCAGGCAGTTCGAGCAACTTTGTCAGGGTGATTTGTTTGTGATGCAGTATGAGATGATATATTTGGAGCTGGCCCGTCATACGGTCTGGTTGGTTCCAGTCGACAAGGAGAGGATCAGGAGGTTCATAGATGGCCTCACTTTTCAGCTGCGATTGCTTATGACTAGAGAGAGAGTGTCTGGTGCTACTTTTGTTGAGGTTGTCGACAATGCTCAGCAGATTGAGATGGTTCACAGCCAGGAGCAGGTTGATAGGGAAGCCAAGAGGCCTCGTGGACAGGGTGGATTCGGCGGTGTTCCTTCTAGGGGTCAGTTCCACCACGGTAGGGGTCGTCCTTTCAGACATGCTCAGACGACTCGCCCAGTTAACCATGGTGCATCATCTGGACATGGTTCACAGAGCTATCAGCAGGGCCAGTCTACATTTAGTGCATTACCAACGCGGAGTTCTCACCCTGCCTCATCAGCTCAGGTGTATACGGGTAGTTCCTCGGGGTATCAGGAGTAGCAGTTCCGTCAGAGGAGGGGCTGTTTCGAGTGCAGAGCTTTTGGACATATTGAGAGAGATTTCCCTAGGTCATTGGGTGGGACTCCACAGTAGAGTTCTCGGCCGATGGCACCAGCACCAGCAGCTTCACCACCCACCCACCCAGCTCAGGGTGGGGCTCAGTCAGCTAGGGGTCGCCCTAGAGGGGGAGGCCGATCAGGGGGCGGTCAGGCCCATTTCTATGCTCTCCTTGCTAGACCAGATTCCATTGCTTTGGATGATGTGATAACAGGTATTGTCATGGTTATCCACAAAGATTCCTCTGTATTATTTGACCATGTTTCTACTTATTCATATGTGTCCTCATATGTTTCTCATTATCTAGATATGCCCCGTGAGTCTCTAATTTCACCTGTTCATGTGTCTACGCCGGTGGGCGATACTGTTATTGTGGACCGTGTATATCGGTCATGTGTGGTGACTATTAGGAGTCTGGAGACTAAAGTGGATCTCTTGTTGCTTAGTATGGTCGATTTTGACGTGATTTTAGGTATGGATTGGTTGTCTCCATGTCGTGCGGTTCTAGATTATCATGCGAAGACCGTGACGTTGGCGATGCGGGGGTTGCCGAGGGTTGAATGGAGCGGCTCTATAGATTATGTTCCCAGTAGAGTGATCTCATACTTGAAGGCTCAACGGATAGTTGAGAAGGGTTGTCTATCGTATCTGGCCTTTTTGAGGGATATTAGTGCAAAGACCCCTGCTATTGATTCTATTCCAGTGGTGCGAGATTTCCCGGATGTGTTTCCTGCAGACCTGTCGGGCATGCCGCCTGACAGGGATATTGATTTCGGTATTGATTTGGTGTCGGGCACTCATCCCATTTCTATTCCACCGTATCGTATGGCACCGACGGATTTGAAGGAATTGAAGGAGCAGCTTTAGGAACTCCTTGATAAGGGGTTTATTCGGCCTAACATGTCACCTTGGGGTGCACCAGTTCTATTTGTGAATAAGAAGGATGGTACTATGAGGATGTGCATTGACTATAGGTAGTTGAACAAAGTCACAATCAAGAACAAATATCCTTTGCCACGTATTGATGATCTATTTGACCAGCTTCAGGGAGCGAGGGTGTTCTCCAAGATATATTTGAGGTCAAGGTATCACTAGTTGAAGATTCGGGACTCGGATATTCTTAAGACGACTTTCAGGACCCGTTATGGTCATTATGAGTTCCTTGTTATGTCTTTTGGGCTGACCAATGCCCCAGCAACATTCATGCATCTGAAGAACAGTGTGTTTTATCCTTATCTCGACTCGTTTGTTATTGTATTCATTGATGATATCCTGGTGTACTCTCGTAGCTAGGAAGAGCATGCCTAGCATTTGCGGATCGTGTTGCAGCGATTGAGGGAGGAGAAGATTTATGCTAAGTTCTCCAAGTGTGAGTTTTGGCTTAGTTCAATGGCGTTCTTGGGGCACGTGGTGTCCAATGAGGGTATTCAGGTAGATCCGAAGAAGATAGAGGTGGTTCGGAGTTGGCCCAGACCGTCCTCAGCCACGGAGATTCAGAGTTTTCTTGGTTTGGCTGGTTATTGTCGTCGTTTTGTAAAGGGATTATCATCTATCGCATCACCCTTGAACAAATTGACCCAAAAGAGTGATCCTTTCAGGTGGCCGGATGAGTGTGAGGAGAGCTTTCTGAAGTTCAAGACTGCTTTGACCACGACCCCAATTCTAGTTCTACCATCAGCTTCCGGTTCTTACATAGAGTATTGTGATGCTTCTCGGACCAATATTGGTGTGTTCTGATGCATGAGGGCAGAGTGATTGCTTATGCTTCACGCCAGTTGAAGCCCCATGAAAAGAACTATCATGTCCACGACCTTGAGTTAGCAGCTATTGTTCATGCCTTGAAGATCTGGCGGCACTATTTGTATGGTGTCCATTGTGAGATTTACACTGATCACCGGAGTTTGCAGCATCTGTTCAAACAGAAGGATCTTAAATTGTGTCAACGGAGGTGGTTGGAGCTTCTTAAGTACTATGATAACACCATTTTGTACCATCCCGGGAAGGCCAATGTGGTGGCTGATGCCTTGAGTCACCGGGTGGAGAGTTTGGGGAGCTTAGCATATCTTCCAGCAGCAGAGAGGCCATTGGCATTGGATGTTCAGGCCTTAGCCAGCCAGTTTGTTAGATTGGATATTTCTGAGCCGAGTTGGGTATTGGCTTACGTGGTCTCTCGGTTTTCTCTTTATGATCGTATTAGGGAGCGTCAGTATGATGACCCTCCACCTGCTTGTCCTTAAGGACACGGTCCAACACGGTAATGCTAAGGAGGTCACTATTAGGGATGGTAATGCATTGAGGATGCAGGGCAGACTATGTGTGCCCAATATAGATAGTTTGCGTGAGTTGATTCTCCAGGAGGCTCACAGTTCGCGGTATTCTATTCATCCAGGTGCTGCGAAGATTTATCAGGACTTGAGATAACATTACTGGTGGAGGAGAATGAAGAAGGACATAGTGGAGTATGAGGCTCAGTGTCTAAATTTCTAGCAGGTGAAGTATGAGCATCATCGACCAGGTGGGTTGCTTCAGAAATTAGAGATTCCATAGTGGAAATGGGAGCAGATCACTATGGATTTCATTGTTGGGCTTCTATGGACTCAGCGGAAGTTTGATGCAGTTTGGGTGATTGTGGACAGGCTGACCAAGTCAGCTCATTTCATTCCTGTGATGACTACCTATTCTTCCAAGTAGCTGGCTCGAGTGTATATCCGCGAGATCGTCAGGCTTCATGGCATACCAGGTATCTATCATCTATGACCGGGGCATGCAGTTTACATCATGGTTCTGGAGGGCCGTGCAGCATAAGTTGGGTACTCGAGTGGAGTTGAGCATAGCATTTCACCCTCAGACGGACGGACAGTCCGAGCGCACTATTTAGATATTAGAGGATATGCTTTGTGCGTGTGTGATGGAGTTTGGGGTTCGTGGGATCAGTTCTTGCCACTAGTGGAGTTTTCCTACAACAACAGTTATCAGTCAAGCATCCAGATGGCACCGTATGAGGCTCTGTATGGTAGGTAGTATAGGTCTCCAGTGGTTTGGTTCGAGCCGGACGAGGCTAGATTATTGGGTACAGACTTGGTTCAGGATGCTCTGGAGAAGGTTAAGGTAATTCAGGATAGACTGTGCATAGCCTAGTTTAGACAGAAGAGTTATGCGGATCGGAAGGTTCGCGATGTTGCATTCATGATTGGAGAGCGGGTCCTGCTCCGGGTGTAACCCATGAAAGGTGTTATGAGGTTCGGAAAGAAGGAAAAGCTAAGCCCGAGGTTTATCGGCCCATTTGAGTTGTTGCGATGTGTTGGGGAGGTTGCTTATGAGCTTTCCTTGCCTCCCAGTCTAGCAGGAGTTCATCCAGTATTCCATGTTTCTATGCTCCGGAAGTATCACGGTGATCCATCTCACATGTTGGATTTCAGCTCAATCTAGTTGGATAAGGATTTATCTTATGTAGAGGAACTAGTGACGATCTTGGATAGGCAGGTTCGAAAGATGAGGTCAAAGAATATTGCTTCTGTGAAGGTTCAGTGGAGGGGTCAGCCGGTCGAGGAGGCGACTTGGGAGACCGAGCAAGATATGCGTAGCAATTAAGCTCAAGGTTAATGGCACAATAGAGAGATATAGGGCTCGACTGGTGGAGAAAGGATATACACAACAGAAAGGAATAGACTACGAAGAGACTTTCTCACTTGTTGTACGATTATCTCAGTTCGTCTAGTTCTAACTATTATTTCAAGCTTGGATCTTGAATTACATCAGATGGAAGTAAAGATTTCCTTTCTTGATGGAGAATTAGATGAAGAAATTTATATGGAACAACCTCAGTGTTTCATTGAAAAAGGCCACGAACAAAAGTTTTGTAGACTTTTGAAGTTTATTTATAGCCTCAAACAATCTTCAAGGCAATGGTATATACGCTTTCAAAATGTTATTATATCCAATGGTTTTACCATGATGGATGAAGACCATTACGTTTATACCAAAAGATCAAGGAACAAGCTTGTGATTTTAACATTGGATGTAGATGATATACTTATAGCTGGAAATGATAAGGAGTTTATCACCGAGATAAAGTCAGGGTTGTCATCCCAATTTGAGATGAAAGATATGTGTGAAACTGCATATATTCTTGGAGTTAAGATTTTAAGAGATTGTCCAAATAAATTATTGTATCTCTCACAAGAGAATTACATTAGAAAAGTTCTTGAATGATTCAATATGCAAAATAGATGCCCAATTGTCTCTCTTATCTGTAAAGGCCATGCCTTGGGAAGTCAAATGTCTCTTAATACTCCTGAAGAGACAGAAAGAATAAGCCAAGTTCTTTATAGGAGCGTTGTCGGAAGTCTCATATATGCTATGGTGTGCACTAAACCCGATATCTGTCAAGCAGTTGGCTTGTAAGTAGATATCAAACTGACCCAGGTTTAGCACATTGGCAAGCAGTAAACAGGATCATGAGATATCTAAATGGAACTGCTGATTATGACCATTGTTACCAAGGCGGCAAGGATCTACGATTAGTTGGATACAGTGATTTTGACGAAAGGAAGTCTACCTCAAGATATGTTTTCTTACTCAGTGATGGTGCCATATCATGTAGTAGTAAGAAACAATCATGTGTATCGATATCTACAATGGAAGCCGAATACGTGGCTCTCACATCAGCAGCTGAATAAGTTATTTGGTTGAAAAGTTCTTGGAACGCTAGTTGGATATCATAGAAAGTGCTGAACCAGTGTTAGTCTATCGGTGATAATGAAACTGCAATATCCTCTACCAAGGACCCTAAGTATCATTGTAAAACCAAACACATAGATGTCAAGTATAACTATGCGAGAGACATGGTTAAGCGCAAGGTAGTGAATGTGAAGTATGTGTCTACAAACGTTATGCTAGCAGATCCATTGACCAAGCCTTTGTCTAGAGATGCATTTGTGAGACACACTAGGTCTCAATGCTTGCATAAAATTTGAGATACTTCATTTTGTTATTTATTTTCCCGTGTTCACAAAACTAATGTTCTTTGATTTTCAATAAAGTTGATTTACATACATACATATTTTTATTGTTGAATGTTATATGCATTCTTTATTCATTTATTTCTTTTGATAACTATGTCGAGTAGACAAGAGGTTGGCCTTCTCACACATGCAACTGCCTTCTTATCTTAGTGATGTGGGGAGATGAGAAATGATTCTAAGCAAAAATATCATAAGGATAATTTGAGAGCTATTCGCTTAAAATCAGAATGTCGCTTAAACAATGACCTAACGTCATTAGGGTGAAAAACGTTCACCTAGTCTACTTTGTGAGCCAGATGTGAGCTAAAAATGATATTGTAGATTAAGAAACTCAAATTTAGATACTTATGGTGTCTAAATATCATTTGTACAACATTTTTATGAGATAAAGACATACACTCCTTAGGAAAAAGGAGAAAATGTTGTAGCATATATTTCATACTATGTGTGTTTATGTCTACCAATTGGGTTAACATAAGTCCATTCTTAACTTGTTGTGTGAGACCCAGAGATTTTATGTTGGCTCAAGATTTGGTACCCTCAATGACTCTGATTAGATACTTGAGACTTAGTGTGATGTTAGCTATCTTAGTGTGTTTCCAAAGGACCATGAACACAGATTCGGTATAGCAGAGCATATCTAGAAAAGCAGTCAAACTAATGTTAAGGGGATCGCGAGAAGAGGAAGATCATTGATGGAATCTCATTTATTTGTGTTCATTAGTGCACCAGTTATAACTTATGAGTTATGATTATGAATACAAGAAATAATGATATATGATATTTTGAGATTATATCGAAATGTGACTCATATGATCTAGGGTAATGCATACTTTATGATCTACTTGCAGGTTTGCACTCGACAAGAGGCTATATACTCCTAACAGATGTATAGCACTTAGCTCTCACAGTATGCTAGTCACACGATCTACTTCCTTATATGAATGATTGAGAAGATGAGATGAGAATATATTTCTCAGACTAGATGAGCACTTCCATTATGTGTGAGTAGGATATGTACAAAATTTGAGCCCATGCATAAGGGGTCATTTAATGCCCAACAGGGTTATTAGTTAACTCTAATATTCCCTATATAAGCACACTTATAGTGTATAATAAACATACTATTTGTAGAATTTTTCTACGTTCTTCTCTCTCAATTCCATTTATGTTTTAGACTGTGGAATGGGTGGTTGCTCCATTATACCATGACAACCACCGCCGACCAGTAATTCTAGAAGCGGTTCGTCCTTTCCTTCCGCTTCCCCTACACGAACAAGTAAGTTCTCATTTTACGATTTACATGCTAAATTAATGTGTTTAGTTTATCGCGTTTCTTCACTAACAAATACAGTGAGGATCAAATATGTAACGATTTAACACAAGAACATCAAAGGGTTTTACAATTACAAAGCACCACATGCATCTAATTATAACACCCAATGTAATGACTAATTATTATCATCATCAACAACAACAACAACAATGTAACGACCCGATAGGTTATTTTAAGTATTACTCCCATATTGGTGTTTCGGGACCTATGATAGCTTGATTTGATGATTTATAACTTGCATGCATAGTTCGTATCGATTTCCGAAAAGTTTATATGTGAAGTTTTAAAGAAAATGTGATTTTTAACTTTGAAAGTTGATAATGGTCAAATTTATTGGTACATGACCTCAGATTAGTGTTTTGATGATTTCGGTAGGTTTATATGATGATTTTGGACTTGTTCACATATCTGGTTGGGGTCCCAGGTGACTTGAGGCTGTTTCGGCTCATTATGTAAAAAGTTGGAAAATTGGGTTGTGAACTTGAAAATTTTGCGTTTTAATGACCGATTCTTGATTTTAGATGTTATTTTGATTGTTTGAGATTTCCGACAAGTTTGTATGATGTTATTACACTTGTGTGAATGTTCGGATTGAAGGCCGAGAGGCTCAGATGAGTTTCGAATACGTTACAGGAAGTTTTGGCATCGTTGTTTAAAACTGGTGTTATGAATCTGCTGGTCTCGCATTTGCGAAGACCTGTACGCAAATGTGAGCTTCGCATTTGCAATGTCTGGCTCGCATTTTCGATTCTGGGTTAGGGGCTGGCAGCTTTACTTTTGCGAAGTTTTGCTTGCTTTTGTAAGATGGAGGGTCTCCGCAATTTCAAGGGAAAGGTCATATTTGCGACACTAGGTGTGGAGGAACAACTTCACATTTGCAAAGATCAGTTCACTTTTGCGATGGGTTAGACCTTCGCAAATGCGAAGGGTATGTCAAATTTACGATAAATCACATTTTCAATAATTGTAAAGCTGAGGCACTGATCGCATTTGCGATCAGTGGTTCACATTCGCTATGATCGCAATTGCGAATAAGAGTAAGAAATTGCAATACCTGTAGCCGGATAAAATGTGGGGATTTCGGGACTTGGCTAATTTTACACTATTTTTGAACCCTAGACTGCATAGAGGCGGTTTTTGGAGAGCAATTTCTTCCCAAATTCATAGGTTTGTAATCTTATCTTGTTTTCATTCAATTTGTATTACTTTTTGTAATGAACCGACCAATTGTTTTAAGCATTTGCATTTTATCCGGTGGTTTAAGGACTTGAGTAACTTCATATGATGTAGTATGACTTGCGTGTATGGTCGATATTTGGTTTTGAGTGGTTCGCCATTTATTTGGAAGAATGATTCTCAATTTAGAAGCTTTAAGTTGGAAGAGTTGACCAAGTTTCACTTTCAAAATTTGACCTCGGATCAGAATTTTGATAGTTTTGTTAGGTTTGACTTGGGCATTCCCCGGATTTACATTTGAATATTTCTAGAAGGTTTTAACTCGATTTGGCGAAAGTTAGCAAATTGAAGGTTAGAAAAGTTCATAGATTTTATTGGGAGTTGACTTCGATGTTACCGGGTTCGAATTGTTGTTTCGAGAGTTAGAATAGGTTATTTGTGTCATTTGAAACTTGTGTGCGAAATTTGAGGTGATTCCGAGTTGTTAGACATGTTCGGCGTAAGTTTGGAATTTAAAAATTTGAAATAGTTCATTAAGTTTGATTTGAGGTGCAATTTGTGATTTTGATGTTATTATGTGTGATATGAGGCCTCGAGTAGGTCCTTGTTATGTTTTGAGACTTGTTGGTATGTTCGGATGGGGTACCGAGGGGATCAGGTGAGTTTTGGGGTGGTTTCAAACAAGTTGTTTTTATTAAACATACTTTCCATTTCATTAAAAAATTATCTTTACAAAGCCAAGTTGATACTGACCATCAACCTCCTAATTACAATTAAAAAATTAGACTATACTAATTACACTTCTAAACAAATTTTAAGTCAGCATTTTGGCCTACGGGTAATGATTCAAGCTTTGCAATGTTGACTTCCATTTCCTCTTTGATCTCCCTTGTATGTGCATGTGTATTGAAATTTCCCTACAGATCACATCAGCCTCAAATCTTCCTTTGTTAAATCCGATGGAGTTTTTCACGCCAGATACAGTATACTACCATGGCAAAAGCTGAAGTGGTAATTACTGCCATATAAGCTTTCCTCTTAGCTAGAGTGCTCACCCATTCTATCTCAGTTTGCCAGCTGCCTATTCTCCTGTTATGGCCCAACCAGTTTAGTATTCTTTTCCATACTATGCTAGTACAGGAGCAATAAAAAAATAGGTGACTAAATGTTTCAATGCTCCTTGCACAGAAAGCACAATCCAATGGTACTTAGATTCCAAACTTCTGCAATCTATCCACAGTAGCTAGTCTCTGATGGATTGCCAGCCATAAGTGGAACTTGAATCTTGGATGGATCTGTTAATGCATATGTATACTCTTCCAGCCAACCTTTGGCGGTTGAGGTAACAATTGAATATATGCCTTATGTATTTGAAATCTGCCCTGGATCTCCATAGTTGTCAGCTTTGCATTAAGGTTAGTGTGCATTGTGTTCATTTGTAGAAATACTTGTTTTGCATCTATAATCTTCCTGAACACCCAAGCAGCTGCCTTAGGTGTGGCCATAGTGTCAATATCTCTTTGTTTTATGTAGTAGCAATGTGCCCATTTGATCCATAGTGTATCCTTTTTCTTTGCCAATGCCCATAATTTCTTTAGGACAACTGCTTTGTTCCATAATCCCATGTTGATGATGTTTAATCCCCCTGCAGCTTTTGGTTGGCATACCTAGTCCCATGCTATTAGTGCTTTCCTAGATGTAGCACTAGTACTAGTCCATAGGTATGTTCTACTAATACTCTCAATCAGTTTCATGGTTTTCTTGGGCAATATGAAAATTTGAGCCCAATAAGTCTGCATACCAAAGATCACAGACTTAATAAGTTGTACTCTCCCTGAATATGATAGCACTTTTGCTGACCAGCAGTTGACTCTTTCTGTGATCTTCTCTACCAATGGTAGACATTATTGAATATTGAAATTCTTGGCAGACAAGGGAACTCTCGAGTGTTTGAAAGGTATGGATCCCTCTGTATACCCTGTCAAACTTTTCAATGAGTCTTTAAGATCGTGGTGTACACCAGCAATGTATATAGAACTTTTGTCTGCATTTGCATGAAGTCCAGATGCATCAGAGAACCTTTGAAAGGTTTCCTGCATTATGGTCAATGAATTAATATCTGCCCTGCAAAACATGAGTAAGTCATCAGCAAAACAAATGTGAGTCACTCCTAGCTTTTTGCATCGTGGGTGATACTTGAACTCTTTTATCAATGGTAGCTGATTTATCTCCCTTTGTAAGTATTCCATTGCAATTACAAAGAGGTAGGGAGACATGGGGTCTCCTTGCCTGATTCCTCTCTTAGCCTAAAATGGTTTGGTAAGGCCTCCATTGAGCACCAATGAGTATGACACTGTAGTCACATATCCCATGACCCAGTGGCTAAATTTTTGAGGGAATCCAAGGTCTGCTAGCATGCACTTGAGGAACTGTCAGTCTAAGGAATCATATGCGTTCCTAATATCCACTTTCAACACACATCTGGGGGATATACCTTTCCTATTATAACCCTTGAAAAGTTCATGGTTAAATAGGATGTTGTCAATAATGCTCTTTCCTTCAATGAATGCTGATTGTGATTTCCCAATAACCACCTCTATCACTTTCTTGATTTTGTTGGTCAGTATCTTGGCAACAATCTTATACAGTGTAGTGCAGCATGCTATTGGCCTGTAATCTTTCACCCGAGTTAGAGCTGGGATTTTAGGAATCAATGTAATAGCAATACAGTTCCATGCTGGCATCATTTTCCTTGTATGAAAGAAATATTTCACTGCCTCATAGATGTCCTGTTTCACAGTCTCCCATTGCTTAATGAAAAATTCTATAGGGAATCCATCCACTCCTGGAGCTTTATCATTTGGCATGTCCCTAATAGCTGCATCAATCTCCTCATATGTTATGTCCATTATCAATTCCTGTTGGTGCTTTAAGGTGAGGCAGTTTCCTGCTTTTATGACACTTGTGTTTGGGCAAGGCATCAATCCATTTGCCTTCCTCATTAGCTTTGTAAAGAAGGTAAGAAATTCTTTTTCCATATCTTTTGGATCAATTATCTTCACTCACATTTCATTATATACTGATGTGATGTCATTTTTGCTGACCCTTATTTTCATCTGTGCATAGAAGTATTTTGAATTTGAGTCTCCATAATCAATCCAGGTTGCTCTAGATTTCTGCCTCAAGATTCTTTCTTCTATTATGCTCCATTTTTTCAATTCACTAATACTTTGTTTCTCCTGCTCAATCAGCATTTGATCAAAAGGATTAATGACAAGTACTGCTTGTACACATTCTAAACTGTGCCTTGCTTGATTCAACCTTTGTTCATAGCCTGACATGGATTTGTTCAGTCCCTTAGCTTCATCTTTTATTCTTTTGAGCTTCTTCCATATGAGTGATATAGGATCCCTTCTTTCTTGCTGTTTCCATACTCTATTCACCAAAGGTGAGAAGTAT
This sequence comes from Nicotiana otophora, assembly GCA_000715115.1. Classification (NCBI taxonomy): domain Eukaryota; kingdom Viridiplantae; phylum Streptophyta; class Magnoliopsida; order Solanales; family Solanaceae; genus Nicotiana; species Nicotiana otophora. The sequence goes on from AWOL01S0008347.1 coordinate 21,474, forward strand.
TGGTGATCCATTGTCACCATGTAGAGCTTGAATTCCTTGGGATAAGTAGCTCTCCTCTTCCATAATTGAATCACAACTGGAGAGTGATCAGATACTCCAGGGTCTAAAAAATCTGCTTCTAAGTTCCCATATATCTGAGTCCAGCTGAAGTTTTCAAATGCCCAATCAATTTTGCTGTACACTCTACTACTTTATTATTGCTTGTTACACCAGGTGAAAAAGCATCCCTTTGTCCTAAGTGGAGTCAGTTGCATGTTGTCAATACATTACTTGAAGTTCTGCACCTCTCCAATTAACTGGTTATCCTATTCTATCATCAATGCTCAACACATTGTTGAAGTCCCCACTAATGAGCCATGGTATTTGTATCTGTCTTCCTAATAGCTGTAATCATGCCATAGAATTTCCCTTTCCTGAAGTTTATTCCTAGCATAGACTGCTGTCAACAGAATCTGGAAGTTTGTTGCTGGATCCTCCACAGAGCAGTGTATGAATTGCTCATGGATTTTGAGTATTTTGACTATTAGATGTGATCTCCATATTAGCCAAATCCTACCATTTACAGCATGGGTATAATTACAACAATAGCCCCAGTCCCTAGAAACCCTGTTCAATATATTTTTTGCCTTTCTTTCCTTTACTCTAGTTTCTAAACATCCAAAGAAGTCTATTTTATTCTTGTGCAGAAAGATTCTCAGCTCCTTCTGTTTGTAGGGCTTGTTCAATCCTCTAATGTTCCAAGTACACACAATTATGGAGGTTTGAGTGCAGGATCAATCCTAGTCTCTGCTGCTTTAGAAGTGCTTGGCATACACTCTGCCAGAATCATGAATCTATTTGTATTGGTGACATCTTCATTTTGAGACTCCTGTTCTATTTGAACACTCTGTCTATGCTGAATTCTACATTCACCATTCCTTCTAAGTAATTGTGTTGGAGAGTCTACAACAACTGTTTTTTGTTTGTCATTTCCAACTCCTTCCTGCTGATCTCCCTTCCTTTTTGCATCTTCTACATAACCTTGCTCTAGCTGTTCCTTTGGATTCCATTCCTGCACTATCTTTTTCTTTCTTGCTTTGTTCCTTCTTTTTGGTGCTTTAAATTCTGCCTCATCATTGTTCTGCTGTTTGTTCCTCTAGCACTCAAAGTTGTCATGTACAAAATGATTACAGTCGCTGCAGAACTTTGGTTTCCACTCATAGACAATTTGCTGCTGAATAGTTCCTGACGGAGTATCAATTTCTATACACTTAAGCATTGATTTTGTGATATCAACCTTTACTAAGACTCCCGCATATGAGATTTTATTGAGATCAGTTGTATATCTATCAGTGTACATAGGGGATCCAATAGCACTAGCCACTTTGCTAAGAGCATCTGCAGTCCAGTACCCAACAGGCAAGCTTGGGAAATTTACCCACAAAGGAATGGTGGTGATGAATTTAGGATCGAAATGAAAATCTCTTTCCCAGTTTTGCAAAATAAGCGGCTTATTGTTGTACGAGTATGGACCTACTTGCATCACTAGATCTCTGTCCTCAATTGTTTAGAATCTAAACACATAGTATCCATCACTATGATACAGTATTTGTGGCTTCGAAACAAAATTCCAGACAGATGTAATAAAAGCCTCCATAGATTTCTCATATGGAGTATCACCTAGTACATAGCCAATTAAAGCAGTAGCCCAGTAGTCATTTAGCTTTTGAACATCTTCCTCAACAATTTGAACTACAATCTTACCATCTCGATGACTAGGAGGCACATTGTCCAGTCGCATGCCCATCTAAGAATTGCGATTTTATTGCCTTAGAACTTTTGCATGTTGATTCAGCATGTTTTGTCCTTGAGCTGTTGGTGCTAGTTGATCTAGGGTTGGGAAAGGTTGCACAGATGACCCTGCCTCTGAGAACTATAGTCTTCTAGGTATTGTTGGCATTTGACTTTTGCCCTTCTGAACCTCCTTCTCTGTAATTAGATCTGCACTGTTCCATTAATTTTCACTATTACATTCCTTTTCAGAATTGCTTTCAATTTCCTCTCGAATTGGTTGAAATCGAGCTGGAAGAAAGCTACCAAACGTTAATGGAGTGAATGTTTGTTGTCCTATGGTCGTCGGAGTTACAGTTGGGCTTGCCATTGCCAGTTGTTTCTGCCGTCTTGCCATCCCAGGTGCAGTTTATCCTACCTTGGCTAAATGTGCGCCGAGAGAGAAGTCATGCAAAATTATTCAACTCTCGTTTCAAACCATTTCTTTTATGTTTGCATTACTGGTTTTGCTGGTGTCAATAGTGAATCGCATTCGCGTGGGAATCATCACATTCGTGGATAAGGAATTGGACTGGAAAAGATTTTTCATCGCGTTCACGTGTGAGGGATTGGGTTCACAAAGGTTGTTTATTGACTAGGCATTTTTCTCTTAGCATTCGTTATAGGAGAGTCGCATTCGCGATTAAGAGCTGGGGAGCTGGTGGTGTTCTTTTCGCATTCGCGAGGGTCTATCCATATTGAGGGTTGGCTAATATGTGCATCGCGTTCGCGAGATATGTGATGCGGACACGGAAGGTATTCTTTGGGCAGTGACTTTTGTGCTTCACTATCGCGATGCTCTTCCCGCGATCGCGATGGGTATCCCTGGAGCAGTGTTATAATGTTTTATTTTTGGACTTGGAACTCATTTTATCACATTTTAATATTGGGAGCTCGGATTTGAGCGATTTCACCCCATGGATTGAGGTAAGTGTTCTTGATCTTTTTTTGATTTTTAATCATGATTCTATCTTTGATTTTGGCATTTGGGTGATGAATATAAAAGAGAAATTTGTGGTTTTTTTGTCAAAACATTTGTAAAGTGAATAATTGGGTTTATCGTCGATTCAGATTCGGAATTGGATGAAACTAGTATGGTTGGACTCGTATTAGAATGGGTTGTCGGAATTTATGAGTTTTGTCGAGATCCGAGGTGCTGGCCCGGGTTGAACTTTTGGTTGACTTTTAGTATTTGATTAAAGATTTGAACTTTATAGTTTGGGTTTGTTTCCTATAGAATTATTTGATATTTTTGAGTTGCTTTTGGCTAAATTCGAGCCGTTCGGAGGTCGATTTGTGTGGGATGGCATTCTAAAGCATTGTTTTGGCTTGTTCAAGGTAAGTACCATATCTAAACTAGGTTTGAGGGTAATTACCCCTATGGACTATGATACTTGAGATGTGTTAGGGGTGACACACGTGCTAGGTGACGGGCGTGTGTGCGTACACCGGGGCATTCATGATCTGGGTAGAATTTTGGCTACTTTGTGACTTGTCTTTTATCATACCTCGTTACATCCATATTTTCTCTACGTGTAAGCTATTTGAGCTATGATTTATTTTAGAAATCATGTCTAGGATACGTACTTATTTGTTTGAGACATGATAGGGCTATTTTGGCTAATTTGAGCGGTTTGCCTTAATGTTAGATATACTCTCGGTCATGATGCTATATCCAAGTATGATATCTCTATCTCAGTGCATTTTTATTATGATTTCTCACATGTTATTGATGCCTCATATGTTTAACACTATGGAACTAAGTACCGTGAGATGTGGTTAATTGAGACTTGAGCGGTAGTTATATTCTCAGTCATAATTTTCCATTCGCATGTTATATCTCGGTCTCTGTGCATTATCTATATGTAATATCATATGTTGTTGATGCCTTTTAAATGTGATACTGTTTAGGCTGAGTTCTATGAGATGTTATCCATTGGGACTTGAGCGGTTGATGACTTATATGGGCCATAGATCAATATTGTGATTTATATTTGGATCGGGTTGCAGGCGACAATGGTTTAATATTTGGATTTGGTTGCATGCCGCAATAGTTTGACATTTGGATCGGGTTGCACGCTGCAACGGTTTGATATTTGGACCGGTTTGTACACCGCAATGGCTTGATATTTGGATCGGGTTTCATACCGCAACGGTAATATTTATATACCGGTTGGGCAAGGATCTGCCCCTCCAGAGTTTGGTATTAATAGTTAGCGCAGGTATAAAGATATATATGTGCTTTGGTAAGGGGCATTTTTCCTAGGCACACGTATACTGCTGAGTGTGATTGTGTGTGTGATGATGGTGAAGGGAATTTGTGCCAGGTACTCGTACAGTGCTGAGTGTGAATATGTGTGTGATGGTGATGGGCATTTGTGACAGGTACCGTGAGCGTGCTGAGCGTGAATATACTTGATGGCTTTGCTTTGATGTTACTTGACATGTATATATAGCATGTAGGCATAGAGATGTATTTTCTTCATGCTAGATGGTAAATGAAATATTTTACTTATTGTTGTTAAGTTGGTATTCACAGTTCTCTTGATAAATTCAAATTTTAGTGATTTTGGTGGTAAGATATGGGGCTTTGACTGTTATACTTGAAAAACACGTCTAAGTTTTCATATTTGTGAACGAGTTGATCATGATATCTCGCGAGTTGTTCTCTTTTACTGTCATCATTATATCATTGTGTCATTATTGATTATTGGTGTTGGACACTGATCTTCTTCCGAGTTCGTCACTGCTTTCAACTTGAGGTTACATTTTTACTTATTAAGTACATGTGGTCGGTTTTACTCATACTACACATTTGCACCTTGCGTGCAGATTTGGAGTTGATGATGCAGTATATGGCGGAGATGTCATTGCAGTTGTACCTACTTTCCGGACATAGCTACCACTTGTCCTTGGTAGTTTTAGATTCGTATTCTCTTTATGTATACTCCAAACAGATATTGTATTTATCTTTATACCAGCCTTGTAAATCTAAGTCTTAGTGGCTCATGACTTGTACTACCAAATCCTTGGGTTATTGTATAAAAATTTAGTTATTTCACTTATTGATTTCTTATTATTTTCATTAGAGTCGGTTGACTATTGCTTGTCTTACCTAGGGGGTTGGGTTAGGTACCATCATGACTAGGTAAATTTTGGGTCGTGACAAGTTGGTATCAGAGCTTTAGGTTCATAGGTTCTACGAGTAATGAGCAAGTGTCTAGTAGAGTCTTACGGATCGGTATGATGACATCCATACCTATCTTCGAGTGGCTACAAGTTATCTAAGAAACTTCTCATCTTTCTTTCTTATCGTGCAACTTTTATTCATCTTGAAGCGTATATCTTTGATTTTCTTCCATCCACTCGTATATTATGTTGAGAAATCGGTATCAGCTATCCGTCGATGGCTTGTGATGTCATGGATGAGGTGTGAGATATGTTCTCTATATTGTGGAGATAGGCCAGTCTGGAGGACTTGAGGCCAAGTTCAGACAACAACTTGGGCTTAGTGGTTTCAGTTGTGTGAGTATGTGCTTTTGGACTTATATGTTCGGTAGTGTCCCTAGGCGTTGGATTGATGGCACACCGAGTGGTTGGATAGTTATATTATGAGTATTATGTGACTGAGGAATGTGCTTAGGTGGTTTAGATATGATGAGAAGAATTTTGCTCGGGATGCGAAAGGACTATGGATGCCTGATTTCTGTATTGATGTGTTGTACAATCTCGAGTTATGAGCATGTTGAGGGATCTTTCATGTTGTTCATTTATGGAATGGAGTAGATTCTTTTGGCTTGTTGATGAGTTTAGACTCGGGAAAATTAAGTGATTGCATAATGGTTGTGACCATGATAGGGCTTAGAGAGATGCCAGTTCGATGCTAAGCAGGTGGGTTATCTCCTATGGGTTGGTCTATGGCTGTATGACCCTTGTGATGTTTTTGTGAAGAGTTTTCTTCCTACCCAGCGAGATGCATATGTGCTGCAATTTAAGTTCTAATCGCTTGAGGAAGTTCGCAAGACTATCATGAGGATGAGTATGCGCTTAGCAGATGGTTTGAGGAATTTTATTATTAGTGCTACATGAGCATATGAAGGATTTAGTTGAATTACAATGCGGGATTTGGCAGTTATAGAGTAAGGGTACTGCAGGTTATCGGATGTTATGTTATATGGCTTTGAGCCAAGTGGGGGAGTCTGCTATCGAGGATCAGATTGCATGATTATGTGTTATATTAGTTTTGGTCTGAGGCATATTTGTGGATCAGTTATGACTTGAAGAGGGTGATTTTGAGGATGACTTGGGTAAGGAATTTTTCGGGTCCATGATGTATTATACTTTATGGATATATAGAAATCTTAGAATGATTCAGGTTTGTTATTGTGGTGGATGTAGTCTACAGAGAGAAGGGATTTGCTTGGTTTCTTAAAGGCGAGGTTACTTCTTTTGGTGCTTGTGTGCTAACAAGGCCCAAGTCGCTCGGCTTTTATTGGCAGTGCATTGGAAATTTGAGAAGAGTGGATGACTCTCGAGATGGTTCTAATGAGTTCAAGCTTCATATGTGGTATTTGAGGATGTTCTGAATTTTATATGGCTAAGATATGAGATTTGCAATTGAAGGTGTAGAGACTTGCGGTATTTCTGTATCATTAGTGGTTCTATATTTCAGTATCAGAGAGGTTAAAGAAACAACTTCAGATTCACTGAAGGTCTCTTTAGAATGGGTATATCGATTGCGATTCGATTGGGTATCTACAGGGAATATAGTGGCTTATGGGTCTTAAGATGACATGGTTTCATACTAGGATCTCTTAGGGTGAGCTTTGGGTTAAGGATCATCGAGGAATTCGAAAAAATGGGACAACTTGGCAGTGGGTTAGATCAGCATAGTCAGAGAAGTGATTGGTTCCTTTGGTGTGGTAAAATTCTACAGGTGTTTTATGGAAATACTCTTGGGTTGGGCGATCTGCGTGACTTGGTTGACTTAGAGTGATTCAGTTCTGATGGCTTGGTTTTGTGCTAATAGGTTTCAAAGAGCTCTCGATGATTTCGACACGGCTTAGGATGAATGTTTTCTGCAGGTATGACAGAGTTTTGTTGCGTGTTCTGATTTTCTCCTGGATAGGGTAAAGTAGAAGGTTCCTGATTAATGAGGTGTCTATCCTACTTATGATTTAGAGTTGATAAATGGGATTCTCGTGTTTTCATATGATAGCATGATAAATGCGGTGCGACGTGTGGATACGAGGTTTGCATGTACAAGGCTGCGATGCAGTTTCGAAGGGAAGGTCATGGGTTCTAGATAGCACAAACAATTTTAGATGTTTAGAAGAATGCTGGTACTATTTGGTATCATTGGAGATGAGTGTGCAATTTAGAAAGGTGCATTTTGGTTTGACTTGCGGATGTTGGACGAGTATTGTGGCAATTGCCTGGTTTGTTGACTATTGATGTTCAAATTCAGCTACGTGGCGCAGAAGATCTACTGGAGTACTTTTCACGAGATGATTGTTTATGAGGGATGTGTTAGACATTTGAGTGGTGGAGTTGGGATCGGACATGGAGATACTTGTATTCTAGGGATTTAAAGACTAGGCGGGTTCTGAGAGGCAGATTGTTCCTTGGTTGCAGACAGTGAAAGTATGTTAAGAGGTTGACCACTGATTGTATGTGTTATGTATAGGTTATTGTGTACTTTTCGGAGGTTATCTACCAATTTCGAGAGGATCATAATTGATTTGGAGGCCACTGGCAGGCCTAGTGAGAATGTGTATTATTTTTACTCAGCAGAGCTATTGTTAAGGGGTGTGTCATCGGTTAAAGTTGATCATATTCGTGTTCTGATATGTTCCATGTGTTACTCTCCTATGCTACAATGGGTTGCGAGATTGTTGACTATTTACACACACGATGCGATTTTATTTGGAACTTGTGGTGAAATTCAAGCGAGATGGATTTTGGGGTGTTAAATGGTTGATTGCGCCTTGGTTATAGTCTTTGTGTTTGTGTTATATAGTTATATCCATTTCTCCATGGTTATGGTCATGCACTTCGCGTGTTTGTTGTTGATATGCATATGACTATTGATTGTGAGCATCATGGCACGAGGTATTCCATGTGGACTGGTGTTTGGATTGGGTCACATATTGCAACAAAATTATGTTAGATTATGATCCTTTGTGCTTATTTCGTGTTTTTTGTTTCTCCTCGGTGAGATGGGTTCATAGCATTGTACTTTGTGGTGGTATCTGTTGAGCTTGCGGGATGGTTCTCTCATTTGATTCTCCTTCCATTAGTGGTTACATTGGAGTTATTTATGGTTTGGTGCACATATTGTATCGTTTGTAGGTGTCATTGGTGTGGCCATTCAGTCGAGTAGATTGCAATAAGTTATGTGGAATGTCATGTGATTATATTTGGAATATGGTTATTGCTTGATACAACTTGTTCAGACTTATACAGTGTATAGATGTGAGAATTGCCTCTTATAATGGATTTCAGATGTTGGAGATCGGGTTCTAAGGTTCACAGACTAAGGTTGAAATAAGAATCGCCAGTTCTAAGGATCACCCATGGGAATATGAATGGTGTGTTTATATCATGATTTGATGGCTTTGTAATGACTCTTGGCATGTTCGAGGACAAACGTATGTTTAAGTGGGGGATAACGTAGCGACCCGACCAGTCGTTTTGAGCATTTGCATTCTGTTCGGTGGTTTGAGGTCTTGAATAGCTTCATATGATGTATTATGACTTGCGTGTATGGTCTATTTTTGTTTTGAGTGGTTTAACATCTATTTGGAAGAATGATTCTCTATTTAGAAGCTTTAAGTTGGAAGAGTTGACCAAGTTTGACTTTCATGAATTTGACCTTGGATCGGAGTTCTGATGGTTTTGTCAGGTCCAGATGGTGAATTGTGGACTTGGGCATATGCCTGGATTTGTATTTGGATGTTTCTAGAAGGTTTTGGCTTAATTTGGCGAAAGTTAGCAAATTGAAGGTTAGGAAAGTTCATAGGTTTGACCGAGAGTTGACTTGGATGTTATCGGGTTCAGATTATTTGTTTAGAAGTTGGAATAAGTTTGTTATGTCATTTGGAAGTTGTGTAAAAAATTTGCGGTGATTCTGAGTTGTTATACATGTTCGGCGTAAGTTTGGAATTTAGAAATTTGAAATAGTTTATTTAGCTTGATTTGAGGTGCGATTCGTGGTTTTGATGTTATTATGAGTGATTTGAGGCCTCGAGTAGGTTAGTGTTATGTTTTGGGACTTGTTGTTATGTTCGGACGGGGTCCCGAGGGCTCGGGTGAGCTTCGGGGTTGTTTCAGACCATTTCTCTTATATTTGCATTGCTGGTTTTGCTAGTGTCAACAGTGAATCGCGTTCGCGTGTGAGTCATCGCATTTGTGGATAAGGAATTAGGCTGGAGGAGATTTGTTCATAGCGTTCACGTGTGAGGCACCGCATTTGTGAAGGTTGTTTATTGGCTAGGTACTTTCCTCTTCGCGTTAGCGACAGGAGTGCCGCATTCACGATTAAGAGCTGGGGAGCTAGTTGTGTTGTTTTCGCATTCACGAGGGTCTATGCCACGTTCGTGGAGGGTTGACTAATATTTGCATCGCATTCGCGAGATATGTGACGGTATTCCTTAGGCAGTGACTTTTGTGCTTCGCGATCACGAAGCTCTACCCGTGATCGCGATGTGTATCCCTAGAGCAGTGTTATAAAGTTCTATTTTCGGAGTTGGAAATCATTTTATCATATTTTTAGATTGGGAGCTCAGATTTGGGCGATCTGTGAGGTGATTTTCACCACATGGATTAGGGTAAATATTCTTGACCCATTTTTTATTATTAATCATGATTCTATCTTTGCTTTTGGCATTTGGGTGATGAATCTAAAAGAGAAATTGGGGGTTGTTTTGTCAACACTATTAATTGGGTTTTGAACGTCGATTCGGAGTCGGAATTGAATGAAACTAGTGTGGTTTGACTAGTATTCGAATGTATAGTCTGAATTTATGAGTATTGTTTTGTTCCGAGGTGTGGGCCCCGGTTGACATTTTTGTTGACTTTGAGGTATTTGATTAAAGATTCGACCTTTATCGTTTGGGTTTGTTTCCTATGTCATTATTTGATATTTTTGAGTTGCTTTTTGCTAGATTCGAGTCGTTCGAAAGTCGATTCACGCAGGATGGCATTCTTGAGTATGTTTTTATCTTGTTCGAGGTAAGTAGCAAATCTAAACTTGATTTGGGAGTAATTATACATGTGGACTACGATAGTTGAGATGTGTTGGGGATGACGCACGTGCTAGGTGAGGGGTGTGTTTGCGTACACCGGGACATTCATGATCCGTGTAGACTTTAGGATACTTTAAGACTTGTCCTTTATCATACCTCATTACATCCGTGTTTTCTCTACGTGTAAGACTATTTGAGCTATGATTTATGATAAAAATCATGTCTAGGATATATGCTTATTTGTTTGAGGCATGATAGGGCTATTCTTGCTAATTTGAGCCATTTTCCTTCATTTTAGACATACTCTCAGTCATGATGCTATATCCATGTATGATATCTTCGTCTCAGTGCATTTTTATTATGATTTTTCACATGTTGTTGATGCCTCATATGTGTAACACTGTGGAACTGAGTACCATGAGATGTGGTTAATTGAGACTTGAGCGGTAGTTATATTTTCAATCATAACTTTTTATCCGCATGTTATATCTCGGTCTCTGTACATTATTTATATGTCATATCATATGTTGTTGATTCCTTTTATATGTGATACTATTTGGGCTGAGTTGGTGTGAGATGTGAGCCATTGAGACTTAAGCGGTTGATGACTGATGTGGGCGATAGAGCCGTATTAGGATTAATATTTGGATAGGGTTGCACACCGCAACGATTTGATATTTTAATCGGGTTGCACGCCGCAATAGTTTGATATTTGGCTCAGGTTGCACGCCGCAACGGAGTGATATTTGGATCGAGTTACATGCCGCAACGGTTATATTGATTAACACTTGGGTAAGGATCCTCCCCTCTGGAGTCTAGTAATCACAGTGAGTGTAGACACACACACACACACACACACACACACACACACATATATATATATATATATATATATATATATATATATATATATGCTTTGGTGAGGGGGCATTTGTGCTAGGCATCCATACAGTGCTAAGTATGATTTTTTGTGTGATGATAGTGAGGAGAATTGTCACGACCCAAATTCCACCATAGGGGTCGTAATAGCATCTAGTCTCTAAATTAGGTAAGCCAATCACATATCAATTTTTGAATCAATAAAGACATGATATAATGCAACAAAGTTTAACATAAATGCATAAATAAAAGTGATACAGGCCAACACGATGAAAATCACAACATAATCCTAGAACTAGGTGGTACAGAGTCACGAGCTCTAACTGAATATATAGAAATATCTCAAAATACAATACTTTTTGGATAGAGAATTGATAGTATAAATGCAAGAAAAAGGACTCCAAGGGATTGCGACGATCAAAGCAGCTCTACCTTGAATCTTCACGATCTAAAAAGCTCTCACTGTCTGGGTCCACTACCTCCAACACTTGGATCTGCACAAAAATGTGGAAGACGTGTAGTATGAGTACACCACAATCGGTAACCAGTAAGTATCAAGACTAACCTCGGTGAAGTAGTGACGAGGTCAAGTCATGTGATATTGACTAGTCAAAAATAACCTGTGCAATAAGTCAAGACTGACAACGAAAGTATAACAGGAAACCATAAAAATAACCTCCTCAGAATAACTGATAACAACTCAATACAAGTGGAGGCAGTTTCAACAACAAATCATCACAAATAAACTCACACAAATGGTACATCGTGCCCATATTTTGTCATAACAACAATAGCCACCCTTATTAGTCTGCCCTGACAATATCACAATAGCCACCTATATCACTCCGCCCAGACAATATCACAATAGCCACCTGTATTGCTCCACCAAGACACTATCACAATAGCAGCCCATATCTCTCTGCCCAGACAATATTATATTAGCCACCCGTATCGCTTCGCCCAAATAATATCACAATAGCCACTCGTATCGCTCCGCCCAGACAATATCACAATAGTTACCCCTATCGTTTTGCCCTGACAATATCACAATAGCCAATCGTATCACTCCATCGCGGACAATATTAAAAAAGCCACCTGTATTGCTCCGCCCAGACAATATCACAATAGTCATCTGTATTGCTCCACACTATCAATAACAGTAAACTTCCACCCTTATGCTTCACACATCAACAATCAAACCACATAATATATCCACATCCGCCACAATATCACAAAAAAATAACACCAAAGGTTTATCACAATATAAGTTCATAATTTGTCAACAAGGTACACAAGAACATGAAAATGGTAAAATACGGAAGGGTATTTAACAAATAAAGTATTACCATAGCTAAAACAAGTGTAATGATCTCGTTCACGTACCACAAAGTGATAGAGCATATTCCATATACAATTCGTCCCCAAAATAAGGCGTATTAATGGCCTGAGGTCTAATCCGGTCACAAAACACACATAACACCCGTGCACTCGCTTGTCACCTCGTGTACACGTTGCTTTTCACATAACACAAATAAACAATTAAGGCCAAATCTTAAGGCTTATTCCTCCCCACAAGGTTATGCAAGATACTTACCTTAAACAATCTAAATCAACACTCTAAAAATCCCTTCCCGCATGAATCAACCTCCGGAAGACTCGAATCTAGCCAAAGTAACTTAATAGCATCAATAAAAGCCACAGGAAACAACCCTGAACAATAAAGCTTCGATCTTGGACAAAAATAAAAAAGTCAACCCAAACACGCCTCCCGGAACCCGACAAAAATAACAAATTCTGAATACCCATTTGAATACGAGTCCAACCATATCAATTTCATCCAAATTCGACTCTGAATTGGTGTACAAATCCTCAAATTACATTTAGGAACATTTTTACTAAAATTCCCAATTTCCCTCACTTTGATTCATCAATTAAATGCTACAAACAAGGATGAAATCATGAATAATAACCAAATTCGAGTAAAGAATATATACCCCAGTCTAAATCATGAAAATCCTCTCCAAAATCACCCAAATACGAGCTCCCACTCTCAAAATGTGATAAAACAACTAAAACCCTCGAAATAGAATTTTGTATAAGTCGGCCTTGGGTCCGTTTCGCGATCGCTGGACTAACTTCACGATCGCGAACAACAAAGCATACACTGGCAAAAATACTTCTACGCGAACGTGGTCTGGCACCCGTGAATGCGACCCTCACCTTCACTGGCCCACGCGAATGCTACCTCCCGCACGCAAATGCAAAGGCCAGCCACTGGCGCCCTATCCAGCTCTCCCTCTACGCAAATGCGGCTCAGAGGATGCGAATGCGATGAACACATCCCCCTATGCTCCATGAACGTGACATACTCATCGTGAATGCGATTAGAATATCATCAGCCACCCAAAAAATACCGCAATTGCGACCGTCCCTCCACGATCGCGATGAACACTAGAACACCAGAAAATTTGCAACTCCAAACATGAGAGAAATTGTCCGAAACTCATTCAAATCATACCCGAGGACCCCGAGACCCCGTGAAATCATACCAACTAATCCCAAAACATAACACGGACTTACTAGAGGCTTCAAATCATACAAAATAGTATCAAACCACGAATCGCACACTGATTCAAGCCTAAGAAACCAATCCAAATTTCCAAATTCAAACTTACACCTAACACGTCCAAACAACTCGGAATCACCTCAAATTTTGCACACAAGTTCCAAATTAAATAACGAACCTATTCTAACTCCCGGTACAACAATACTAACCTGATAACATCGAAGTCAACTCCCAATCAAACCTATGAACATTCCAAACCTCCAAATTGCCAACCTTTTTCCAAATAGAGTCAAAACCTTCTAGAAACATTGAAATGCAAATCCGAGAATACGCCCAAGTCAAAAATCACCATCCGAACCTAACAAAACCATAAAAACTTCAATCCGATTTCAAATACACAACATTCAAACTTAGTCAACTCTTCCAACGCTTCCTAGTTGAGAATCATTCTTCCAAATCAATCCAGAACCACCCAAAAACCCAAAGCTGACCATACGCACAAGTCATAATACATCATATAAAACTAATCAATATTTCAAACAACCAAACAGAAATGCAAATGCTGAAAACGACCGGTCGGGTCGCTATATTCTCCCCTACTTAAATATATGTCCGTCATCGAACGTGCCAAGAGTCATTCCAAAGCCATCAAGTCATTTCATAAACTTACCATACACATACTCATGGGTGATCCCACGTCACCTCAATCCATGTAAGACCGACAACACAACCTAACAGAAGATTCTTTCTTCAATCTTAGTCCATAAACCTTAGAACCCAATCTCTAACATCCGAAAGTCGTTATAAGACCCGATTCTCACGTCTAAACACTATATAAGTATAATCAAGCTACCTCGAGCCATAACCATATTCCAAGGTATTATCAAACGATGTACATATACTCATAATAATATCTTTCGACCAAAATAGCTGCTCATTACTAAATCTGGTACCGGTAAGCAACCTCATATCAAATAAAACATTGTTCCAAACCTTCAAAACACTACTAATGAAGTAAGAAGCATATAGAAACTCATAACAACTCACCCAACTAACAAGTCGTAGAGTTCGCTTGCCCGACCAGAACCATTGTCAAACTTTAAGCTGATTAACGTCATTCTTACCCAAGCATAACTTATCCATGTCCGATTTCACTAATTCCAAGTCTAATGATCTCGTCTTACCCAGTACAAGTTATTCGGCCGACAAGCCGCACCAAATTCCACCTAGTCACAAATGACGGAATTCATACATCCAACAAGCAACAACTCAAATATAACCAAAGATGAAAGGAGAACCAAATAAGAGAACCACCCTACAAGTCCCACAAATACCACCACAAGCACAATGCTATGAACCCATATCTCAAGGGACAATCAAAGCACATGAAGAATCATATCCTATCATGACCCCGATGTGGCACGTAGCCCAATCTAAACACATCGCAAGTCTCGGCACCATCCAATGCAAGCCCCAAGTTATACCCATACCCAAATCTGAAAATCCTCAAACACCACATATACATTTTGAACTCATTAGAACCTCCTCTAGAGTCATTCACCCCGCTCTAATATCCAATGTGTCGCTAGTACTCACTGAACACTGCGTGCTCTACCAACACATGAATATCCAAAAGAAACAACCAAGCGATCCCCTTTCTTTGCACATTACATCAATAATGAATAACAAACCAGAATTATTTTAAGATTTCCATATATACATAAGAGTAGTACATCATACATCCAATCGATCCCTTGCTCGAAATCATTCTCGATGAAATCTTTCTCAAATCATAGTCAATCCACAAGCACATCCTAGTCAAAGAACTAACATAACGCATGACCATGCAATCTGATCTTCGTTAGTAGACTCCCCCGCTTGGCTCGAGCCATAGAACACATCATTCGAAACTTATAGTACTCCTCCTTTATAGCAATCTCGATCTTGTACTGTTGATCAACTGAATACTTTATAAACTTATGTAACACTAGTAATAAAACACTCGAAGACTTTGCCAAGTGCATATTCACCCTTATGATAGTCGTGTGAACTTCCTCAAGCCCTCCAAAATAGTAATACATGCATCCCATCGAATAGAAGCCCCGTATGAATCACAACACCTCAAATCTTCTTGCAGGAGATAACCCGCATACTTAGCCTCCGACCGATATCTCTCCATGGTCCTACTACAGTCACAACCGCTATGCAATCAATCCTCTTGAGTTTGTGCTCGTCAACCAGATATAAGAATCTGCTTCGCCCCATATTGAACAACTAAAAGATCTACCAACACATCCATATCCAAACTTATACAACATATCGAAACTAGGATCAAGCATCTGTAGCCCCTAATAGTGACTGAACAATAACGATAGACACGGTCCACCATAATAGAATCCACAACAGGTACAGATACATAGGCATGATTATCCAAAGAATTATGAGATATATCCAGATATGAAACAAAAATAGGATGACACTTATGAATAAGTAGAACCCGGATCAATAAATCTGATATATCTCTATGGAAGATCGGAACAATACATGTAGCTACAACATCTGATGCAACGGCCTCGTCCCTACCAAGGAAAGCATAAGAAAAGACATGGCCTCCCTCTCTAGGACGTCCTCTTATTTGTCCCCCACCTCTAGCTGGTTGTGCAGATGGAGTAGCACTAAAAGATGGATGTCCGATATGAGTACGCTGGGATCCCTAACTAGGTGGAGCACTACGAGAAACCTGAAGTGCGGGCTGAACTGGCCGATTGACAGAGCCTCCGCCATGATGGGTCAGAGCCAAAGAGTAGAATCCACTAAATATTCCACAACCTCGAGGCCTCTTGGCCTCCTTATCCCCCCTCTCCTGGACACAGATACGCTCCAACCTCCTAGCAATCACCACAACCTAATAAAATGGAGTATCATTCTCTAACTCCCATGCCATCCCAAATCTGAGACCATAACCGAGTCCCTTAATAAATCTGCGGACCCTCTCTTTAACAGTGGAAACCAAAGTAGGTGCATGACAAGATAACTCAGCAAACCTCATAGCATACTTGGACACGGTCATAGTCCCCTAGCGCATCTGCTCGGACTCGATGAGCAATGCATCTCTAGGGGTCTATAGAAAGAACTCCCTTAAAAGAGATTAGTGAACTGAGCCCAAGTAAGTGGCGTCGCGCTAGCCGGTCTACTCTCCTCATATGCCTGCCACCATCTATATGCCGGCACTGTTAGCTGGAAATCAGTAAGGTCGACCCCACTCAACTTCACTATGCCCATGGTTCACAAAATACGGTCTGGTCTAGGAAACCCTGTGCATCCTCAGAAGTCCCACAACTGAAATGAGGAGGATGATACTTCTAGAACCTTTCTAGCCTTTTCTGCTTCTCCTCTGTTACAAATGGCCCGACCTCGGGCTGAGCCAAAATCACGGGCTACACAGGCATATCAATTAGAGCCTGATCAACATGCGCTCACTGCTATAGAGTACGGGCGACGGGAGTCTGAGCTCCTCCCCCAGCCTACGAAGTAGTTGGTGCAACTGGAATCAATACTGCCTGAGCCTAAGTCCCAAACATGCTCAGGAAGTGTGCCAAGGTCTCCTGGAGTCTAGGGGTAGAAACAGGCCCCTCCGGTACCTGCTCCCTAACCGGAGCTACTGGTGGCTCCTCAGCTGCTGCTCTAGCAGGTGCTCTAGCTATATCATGTGCCCCTCCTCAGTCTCTACCTCACCCCCGACCTCTCGAGGCTCTAGCAGTGGGTGCGGGTGTCTGCTTAAATGATCGAGTAGTATGTGTCCTCACCATCCATGAGAGAATAGAAAGACAAAAGGCTCAACTCCGAAATTGACAAATTCGCACGATAAGGAATGAAAGAAGTAAAATTTTCCTAATAGTTCTGTAACCTCTCGATGATAAGTACAAATGTATTTGTACCGATCTGCAAGACTCTACTAAATTTTCTTGTGACTTGTAGAACCTATGAACCTAGAGCTCTAATACCAACTTGTCACGACCCAAATCCCACCATAGGGGTCTTGATGACACCTAGTCTCTAAAACTAGGTAAGGCGATCACTTATAAATTTTTAAATTAATAAAGACATGATATAATGAAATAGAGTTTAATATAAATGCAGAAATAAAGTGATACAGGCCAACATGGCGAAAATCACAACATACTCCCAAAACTAGGTGGTACAGAGTCACGAGCTCAAACTGAATACATAGAAATATCTAAAAATACAATATTGTTCGGATAGAATTGACAGTATAAATGCAAGAAAAAGGAATCCAAGGGATTGCGATTATCAAAGAATCTCAACCTTGAATCCTCATGATCTAAGAAGCTCTCACTGCCTAAGTCCGCTACCTCCAACACCTGGATTTCCACAAAAATGTGCAAAAGTCTAGTATGAGTACACCACGGTTGGTACCCAGTAAGTATCAAGACTAACCTCGAAGAAGTAGTGACGAGATCGAGTCATGCGATACTCACTTGTCAAAATTAACATGTGCAATAAGTCAAGACTAACAACAAAAGTGTAACAGGAAACAATAACAATAACCTCCTCAGAATAAGTGATAACAACTCAACACAAGTAGAGGTAGTTTCAGCAACAAATCAGGACCAAGAAACTCAAACAAATGGCACCTCGTGCCCACATTTTATCATAACAATAGCCACCTGTATCGCTCTGCCCTGACAATATCATAATAGCAACCCGCATCACTCTGCCTAAACAATATCACAATAGCCACCTGTATCGCTCCGCCCATACAATATCATAATAGCCACCAGTATCTCTCCACCTAGACAATAACACAATAGCCACCCGTATCGCTCCACTAGGACAATATCACAATAGCCACCCGTATCACTCTGTTGTGACGGTATCACAATAGCCACCCGTATCGCTCCAAATAATCTATAACAGTAAAATGCCACCCTTATGCTCCACACATCAACAATCAAACCACACAACATGTACACATGTGCCACAATATCACAAAAACCATAACACTAAAGGTTTATCATGATATAAGCTCATAATTTATCAACAAGGTGCACAAGGACATGAAAATGGTAAAATACGGATGGGTATTTAACAAATAAATTATTACTATGACTAAAACAAGTGTAATCATCTTGTTCACATAGCCACAAAGTGATGGAGCATATTCCATATACAATTCATCCCCAAAATAAGGCATATTAATAGCCTAAGATCTAATCTGTTCACAAACCACACATAAAACCCATGCACGCGCTCGACAACTCATGTACACGTTGCTTTTCACATAACACAAATAAACAATTAAGGCCAAATCCTAAGGGGTATTCCCCCACACACGGTTAGGCAAAATACTTACCTCAAACAAACTAAATCAGTACTTTAAAAATCCCTTCCCGCATGAATCAACCTCCGGACGGATCGAATATAACCAAAGTAACTTAATAACATCAATAAAAACCATAGGAAACAATCCCGAACAATATAGATGCGATCTTGAACGAAAATAAAAAAGGCAACCCAAAAAGTCAACCCAGACCTGCCTCCTGGAACCCAACAAAAATCATAAATTCTGAATACCCATTCAAATACGAGTCCAGCCATACCAATTTCATCCAAATCCGACTCCGAATCAGTGTTCAAATACTCAAATTACATTTAGAAATGTTTTTACTAAAGTTCCCTATTTTCTTCACTTATATTCATCAATTAAATGCTACAAACAAGGATGAAATCATGAATAATAACCAAATCCAAGTAAATAATACTTACCCCAATTCAAATCATGCAAATTCCCTCCAAAATCGTCCAAATCCAAGCTCCCAATCTCAAACTATGATAAAACAGGTAAAACCCTCAAAATAAAATTTTATATAAGTCTGCCCAGGGGTCCCCTTCGCGATTGCGGGACCAACTTCGCGATCGCGAAGAACAAATCATACATTGGCCAAAAATACTTCTTCGTGAACGCGGTCTTGCACTCGAAAACATGACCCTCACCTTCATTGGCCTACGCAAACACCACCTCCCCCACAAAATGCGAAGGCCAACCAATGGTGCCCCATCGAGCTCTCCCTCTACGTGAACGCTACTCACAGGATGCGAACGCTATGAACCCATCCCCCAGGCTCCGCGAACATGACATCCTTGTCACGAACATGATGAGAAAATCATCAGCCACCCAAAAACACCCCGCGATCATGACCGTCCCTCAGCGATCACGATGAACACCAGAACACCAGAAAATCTGCAACTCCAAACATGAGAGAAATAGTCTGAAATTCATCTGAATCGTACTCGAGGTCCCACGACCCCGTCAAATCATACCAACCAATCCCAAAACATAACACAGACCTTCTCGAGTCCTCAAATCATACAAAATAACATCAAAACCACGAATCATACACCAATTCAAGCCTAAGGAACTAATCTAAATTTCCAAATTCAAATTTACACCAAACAGGTCCAAACAACTCGGAATCACCTCAAATTTTGCACACATGTTCCAAATGACATAACAAACCTATTATAACTCCCGGCACAATAATCCGAACCTGATAACATTAAAGTCAACTACGTGTCAAACCTATGAACTTTCCAAACCTCCAAATTACCAACTTTCGTCAAATAGAGCCAAAACCTTCTAGAAATATCCAAATGCAAATCCGGACATACGCCCAATTTTGAAATCACCATCCGGACCTAACGAAACCATCAAAACCCAGTTCCGAGATCAAATACATAACAATCAAACTTGGTCAACTCTTCTAACTTAAAGCTTCCTAGTTGAGAATCATTCTTCCAAATCAATCTCGAACCACCAAAAAATCTAAAACCAACCATACATGCAAGTCATAATACATCATATGAAACTACTCAAGACTTCAAACCACCGAATGGAAATGCAAATGCTCAAAACGACCAATCGGGGCCTTACATGCATTTGTGGTAGGCCCCCATACAGTGTTGAGTGTGATTGTGTGTGTGATGGTGAGGGGAATTTATGCCAGGCACTGTGAGCCTGCTGAGTGTGAGTATATTTGATGGCGTCACCGTGAGGGTGCTAAGTGTGAGTATACTTGATGGCTTTACTTTGATGTAATTGACTTGACATGTATATTTGACACGTAGGCATCGAGATGTATTTTCCTTGTGCTAGATGGTAAATGAAATGTTTTACATGTTGTTGTTAAGTTGGTAATCACAGTTCTCTTGATAAATTCATATTTTAGTGATTTCGGTGGTAATATTTGAGGATTTTACTGTTATACTTGAAAAACATGTCTAATTTTTCATATTTGTGAATGTAGTTGAACATGATATCTCTCGAGTTGGAAACAGACCTTCTTCCGAGCTCGGCACTACTTTAAACCTGAGGTTAGGTTTGTTACTTATTAAGTACGTCGGGTCAGTTATACTCATACTACACTTCTGCACCTTGCATGTAGATTTAGAGCTGATGATGTTGTATATGGCAGATATGGCATTGAAGATATACATGCTTTACGGACATAAATACCACTTGTTCTTGGTAGTTTTAGATTCGTATTCTGTTTATGTACATTTCAAACAGATGTATTTATTTTCATACGAGCCTTGTAAATCTAAGTCTGTGTGGCTCATGACTTGTACTACCAAATCCTTGGGTTAATGTATAGAAGTTCAATTAATTCACTTAAGAAGTCTTATTATTTTCATTAGATTTGGTTGACTATTGCTTGGCTTACCTAGCGGGTTGGGTTAGGTGCCATCACGACTAGGTGAATTTTGGGTCATGAAACTTTTTCATGAATTTCATCATCAAACATAGGATTTCATAGACTAGAAATTGGGATTTTGGGTAAAATTTAGGGATTTTATAAAAATGATATTTAGACCCCAAATTGAGGTAATGTTTCTAAACAAATAATATATTCGGGCTCGGAGGTGAATGGGTAATCGGGATTTGTCTTAATTTCAGATTTCGACCACGTGGGCGCGGGTAGACTTTTTATTAACTTTTTCAATTATGTTAAAGATAGAACCTTTATCGTACTGGGGTAGTTTCTAAAGATTTTTTTTGACTTGTTTGAATATTAATTGACTAGATTCGAGTGGTTCTGAGGCTTTTTCCAAAGGGAAAGTCGTGTTGGATTGTTGACTTTGTTCTAGAAAGAGGAAAGTGTCATGATTAACCTTGATTTGAGGGAACTAAGACTTGATTAGTCTATTTGCTACGTGATTTAGTGTGGGGACGGTGTATATGCAAGGCGGTGAGTCTATATGCATTGTCATAAGTTCAAGCATGCGGAATGGACTACTTAATTGCATATCTTTGATTATATCACGTCTTCATTTATTCCATATTTATACTTGTTACATGCTTTACTTGCCACATGTATTTACTTGTTAAATATATGCCTTCACTTGTTACATGCCTCTATTTTCTACATGCTTTGATGTATTCATGCCTTTATTTATTATCTGCCTGTCACGCCCCAACCCTGGGGAGCGCAATCGGCGCTCAACCGAGATGTCCTAGTCAAGCAAGCCTACTTGATGCCTTCTACCCCACATTACCCATGAATAATATGAGTATGAATATCAAGAGTTAGACAAATGAGAGAATAGCATGTACAATACCAATTTCATTACTTATAGAAACTTTATTTACGATATCCAAAGTATTACAAGTTCATAGTTTAAAAGTGGAAACATGTTTGACAACTACAACATTTCTAGTTTGTTACCCCAATCAAAATACAATCCACAACATGTCTACGAAGCCTCTAAGGGAGCATGAGTACAATATGGAAATGTTGGCGACAAGGCCCCGACTATACCTCAAAAGTAATGTACACGAAGACTATACAAAATATGGTCCACGATATAGAATAGGGATCACCAAAGTCCGCTGAGTGGAGGGTATGCTGCTATCAAGGATCAATGCCACCTGCTGAGGAACCCTGCATCCATTAAAGATGCAGCGCCCCCGGCAAAAGGGACGTTAGTACATATGGAATAGTACTAGTATGTAAA
The DNA here is from genome assembly GCA_000715115.1 of Nicotiana otophora. Lineage (NCBI taxonomy): Eukaryota > Viridiplantae > Streptophyta > Magnoliopsida > Solanales > Solanaceae > Nicotiana > Nicotiana otophora. The sequence goes on from AWOL01S0008347.1 coordinate 44,007, forward strand.
GCTAAATACCCTCTCATGGAATGGAATGGAATGCCAACATAATAGGAGAGAAATATGGAAACAGTAAGAAGAGTCAATACTCATTTAAATGCCAAGTTAAAACAAAGTAAACCTTCAAGTAAGCATTAATAATTTGGGTTGGGAGATCCTTAGTACTGACACACCACCATGCACATGGAATGGAGTCCGATCCCCATCCTATTGACTAAGCCGTCTCATCCCAATGTATGCAGGTGGACATAGTAACACAATACCACCATGTGCACGGCATGACGTCCAATCTCCGCCTGATCGGCTAAGCCGTCTCACCATAATGTTGTATAGGTCGACATCGCCCTTGATAGCTGTCAACTCATCCCAATAAAGGGGAATAATCTCAATATAACATAACGGGGATTCACACCTCAATCAACTCCTACACCATCACATGTAGTTTCGGGCTTGGGCATTTATGACCCATCCTTCCTCGGTGACCTAACATTACTCCCAAACACATTTTATAACATAAAAGAATCATATTCGTTTTATAGCCTTTCATACTTCCTTTCATTTCATTGACACTCTTGGCCCCACATGTAAATCATCATTCTTGGCACGATGGCCGCATTTCATATTTCACCTTATCATTCCTTCACTTTCAAGGATCATCATAATTCATCAACATAAAGAACATTTGGAAATCGTGACTTTAAATAAATGAGTAATAAGAGTCTTAAACACATTGAATTTTTCTTCCCAAAAGAGAGCACAATGATTTGCAATTGAAACATGAATTCCAGTCACAAGCATTAGATACAATAATCATATTTGAAATATTTTCGCAATGGAGAGTAACATGATAGGCAATTGGAACATGACTTGAGTACATAAGCATTTAGATAAATCAATTGCTAAAGGCAATGCGGAACGATAAGAATAGGGACTTGGACAAACCATATTTTGAATTTACAAGGAACTCATGGACTCCGATTCAATAGGAGGAGTTTAGCCAACATACCTCAATTGAGCTTTCCTTAGTATTACTACAATGATCCACAACTCTTATCACTTCAATCTATAGCAGCATAATCAAATTGAACAATTATTAGGGAGGCGTTCATATGCTTAGCCATCATTGGAATTTCATCAAACACTATGTGTAAATTTGACTACAAGGTTTTATAATGGAATTCCCTCTCCTCAAAACCATTTTCAACAACAAGAAATCAATCTACGCAGTCCTACAACACTTCTCAACCTTTACTGGCACATGCATGTCCAATCATCTATTCCAAACTTCAAGAATCCGCTTCTTATCCCTCACATATACCCACATTCGAGTTTGAGGACTTATGGCTTCCGATCACCATCCCATAAGCCCCATCACTATAAAATCATACCTAAGCCCATTACAAATCTTGGGAGAATGTAATGAACTGATCGGTCATTTTGAGCTTTAGCATTTCGTTTGATTGTTTAAGGTCTTGAGTAGATTTGTATTATGTATTATGACTTGCGTGTATGGTCAGTTTCGGTTCTCGTGCATTTCAGAGTCGATATGGAAGAATGATTCTCATTTTAGAAGCTAAAATGGTAGGAGTTGACTGGAGTTTGAATTTTGTATAAACGACTCTGGATGGTGTTTTGATAATTTCAATAGCTTTTTATGGTGATTTTGGACTCAGGCGTATGTCTGGATTTGGATTTGGAAGTCTGTAGGTTGATTTGATGCTTTTTGGCTAAAGTTGGAAAGTTGAAGGTTTGGAAGGCTGAGAGGTTCGACCATTTCATATTGTGGTTCCGGGAGTTGGTATAGCTTCGTTGTGTCATTTGGGACTTGCATGAAAATTTTGAAGTCATTCTGAGTAGAGTTGATATGATTCGGCGCGAGTTGTAGAAGTTGAAAGTTCATTAGTTCATTAGGCTTGAATTAAGGTGCAATTCATAGTTTTGGATGTTGTTTGATGTGATTTGAGGACTCAAGAAGGTCCGCGTTATGTTATGAAACTTGTTGGTATGTTCCGACGGGATCCCGGGGGCCTCAGGTGTGTTTCGGATGGACTACTAGCCATTTTTTCATGTTTTGGAAATTGCTGGTTTTTCTGATGTCTGCAGTTCATCGCGTTCGTGGAAGTATGCACGCGATCGCGAAGGGTTAACTGGGAGTCACATGCCTTGGTCATCGCGTTTGCGTAGCTATAGTCGCGTTCGAGTAGAAATGAAGGGCTGAGTTCATCGCGTTCGCGCAGAGTGAGGAATGGAAGGGGCAGCCAGGTGTTTGCCTTCCGTATTCACGAGTCGACCCCCACATTCGCAAAGGCTGTTGGAGACTATGAGTTGCGTTTGCAGAGAACGTTTTTTGGCAGCTTGTGATTTTATGCTTCACGATCGCGAAGCTTGTTCCGTGATCGCGAAGAGGAATACCTGGGCAGAACTATAAAGTATTCTATTTCGAGGGTTTTTGTTATTTTATCACTTTTTGAGTTAGAAAGCTCGGATTTGGGCGATTTTGGAGGGGATTTTCCCGTTTTGGATTGAGGTAAGTATTCTTGACCCAGATTTAATTATATTTCATGATTCTCTCTTTATTTTTATTATTAAATTAGTGATTTGAATTGGAGAAATTGGGGATTTATGTAAAAACTTTATAAAACACAAAAATGATGATTTGAAGGATGATTTAAGGTCGGAATTTGATGATTTGGTATGGTTAGACTCGTATCAGAATGAGTGTTCGGATTTTATGAGTTATGTCAGGTTCCGAGGTGCGGGTCCGGGATTGACTTTTTGGGTTGACCTTTTGGTTTTCATTAAAGATTGGAGCTTTATTATCCGGAATTGTTTCCTATGACTTTTATTTATGATATCAAGTTATTTTTGCTAGATTCGAGCTATCCCGAGGTTGTTTCACACGGGGAGGTCTATTTAGAGTATTGATTTAGCTTCTTTAATGTAAGTATCTTGCCTAACTTTGTGTGGGGGAACTATCCCTTAGGATTTAGGTTTATTGTATTATCTGAATTATGTGAAAGACTTGTACGTGAGGTGACGAGTGTGTACTCAGGCTTATATATGAAAATTGACCGGTTTAGACTCTTAGGCTACTTTTATGTATTTATTTAAGTTGTTAGCACACGTTATAACTTTTACTTGTAAGTTTACTCTTATATGCTTTATTTGAAGTTATTACCTCTTTTATTGTAATGTGACCTCCTTTATTGTTGAGTTATTCTTAATTGAAATTGTTGTTACATGATATCCTTTCATTGTCGGGTTATTCTCATACATTTAGACGTAGTTTCTAGTTTATGCCATCTCTTTCATTGTTAGCATATGTCTTACATTAGAATTCTAAGTTTTCATTCCATGGAAATAACAATTAATTGAAGTCGAAGTTATTGAAATCCATTAACCTATTTTAGTTGAAGTTGTCGTTTAATGGAGTATTGTTCATTGTTGAGTTATCCCCCCCCCC
>AWOL01S0008347.1:49900-97023 GCA_000715115.1 Nicotiana otophora
CCCTCCCCCTTTATTTTGTTGCTATTGAGATTTTTGTACACATTGTTGTTGAACCGTGGGCTACTTATTGTGGTGATATTGGTATTTGTATTTTGGAAAGGGTTGTGGCCTATGGGCACTTGTGGTACGAGTTGATATGTCGTGTTGTTGTGATGTTAGAACATATGATTTGTTGTGTGGATTGATTGTGGTTATGCGGAGCATAAGAGTGGCATCTCACTGTTGTGGATTGTGCGGAGTGATATAGGTGGCTATTGATATAATATCTGGGCGGAGTGATACGGGTGGCTATTGTGTTATTATTTGGGCGGAGCGATAAAGGTGGCTATTATGACGTTGTCAATACGGAGAGATAAGGGTGGCAATGTTAGGGATGATATGTGATAGCCTAGTGGCATAATGTTGATGATAATCATGTGAAGGTATGATTTTCCTTGTTTATCTCATGCACCTTACGTGACTTGTTGTGTTGCTTCTAATGAGCTACTCTATGTCTTTGATATTACTTGTTGACTTGGACTATAATAGTACATTCGCACAAGCATACACCGTAGCATACCATTTACACCGGTTCAAGAGTATGAAACTTGACATTCATTGATCATGTCCATGTATTCTTGTGTTATCTACTTCCATTATGATAGTGAGCCAGTGACCATGCCGGGCGGATTGTTGTATTGATCATGTGATCATGCCAGGCGAATTGAGATATTGGCATGTGAGTTGTCCATGCGGTTGTGATTAATGATGCGGGCACGAGGTGCCATGAGTATATGATTTGTGATTTGGTGTCATCACGACGCCTAAGGCGGAATTGTGGGTTGTGACACGCAGCCCAAGAAATAGTATGGTTGTCCAAACACAATCGTACAACTGACATAAGAATACACGGACCAGCCGTATCTTAAAATTGAAAGCACACCTGACCTGAGCACTAACATAAGCTACTCATATCAAAACAGTAACAACAATGGTCACCCCACACTTAAAATACTTAGAACAATTCAGACAATATGCACTAAGAAATTCAGGGGAAAAAACTCGTGGGTGTTAAGAATTTCCAAAAGATTACGCTAAAACGCACATATAATATATACCATGAACATGCTCAACCATCATCAAACTGAGTTTATACTCATAATAAAAAAAATTGCATAAACTATTATCCACAATATACATCATAAAATCATATAGTATGAGATCGATCAATATTCAAGCAACTATTCCAACACTTTCAATCACACCTCAAGGCAATATTGCTTGTTCTTAATTCAATGCCACCCCAACAATGGCCAAATGCTGTGTCAACTCATTATCCTACACTAAATAAACCTCACCCCGAAATTAATTCACTCACGCAGAACTTAGGTGTCACGACTCTATAATCCCACCTTTAGGATAGTGATGGCACCTAGTACCTAGGACTAGGTAAGCCTATCACATAGCAAGATTAATAGAACTAACACCAACTTAAATAATAACAAAAGAAGAAAAAGTGGTTTAACATAACCAAAAGCAAAAGCACATAAGTCACATAAATCCCATAACCGGTGCTACCGAGTCATAAGCTCTACATAGAGTAAATGCGAAATCACAAATACAACACTGTTTGGAAATACAATAAATAGTAGTAAGAAAATCAGCAGAAGGTAACTCCGAGGCCTGCAAGCATAATGGTAAGTATACCTTGAAGTCTCCACAGCAATCTCAAATCTGCTCACTAACGACCGACATGCTCAGAGGTATCTAGACCTGCACAAAAATGTGCAGAATTATAGTATGAGTGCACCACAATCGGTACCCAGTAAGTATCAAGAATGACCTCGGTGGAGTAGTGACGAGGTTCATGTTGAGACACTCACTAGACAATAAAACATGTGCAGAATATCAATATAAAGCTTACAACGGAAAGCAAAAGTAATAAATTGTGACATAGAGTAAACATGTGATAAAATAGCAAAATAACCAAAACACAGTTTAAATACAAGTGAAATCAATTAAGGAAAGCAATGACAGTTGAAATCATCAAGCCGTTCCAACACAAAGTTTACAACAAGAATCACCCTGAGGTACCACACCTCATAATCATAAATCATGAATCACAAGTCCCCCTTTTGATGCCGTGTGAGCTTTACATTTTTAAAATATTTTTCCCGAAATAGCTTCACACGCATAAGCCCCCTTATCTCGCCGTGTGTGCTTCGCAATAAAGTATTTTCCCTTAATAGCAACACATTCATAAGTCCCCTTATCTCACCACATGCGCATCAATATACACACCACCCTTATTCAGGAGCATGCGCATATCAATCAGAACACAACAATAAAAATCACCCGCACCTCACATACACGTATGCCACAACATTACCACAATAACAGTACCAATGTCACAACAAGATATAGCCCACGACTCAATAACAGTATACGAGAATCATAACCATAATATAAGGGTGCGGGGAGTGAACAACAAAATAAAAGCATGTTTCATATAACAAACAACTCCAAATAAGGCATACGAATAGCTTAAGGTCTAATCCGATCACAACCAACACATACACCCGTGTACACACTCTTCACCTTATGTACATGTCATTATGCATAGTACAAATATTGTAAAATAGACTAAATCCTAAGAGAAATTTCCCCCACACAATGTTAGACAAGATACTTACCTCAATCAAGCTAAATCAATCCTCTAATAAGCCTTTCCCGCGCGAATCAACCTCCAGACGGCTCGAATCTAGTCAAAATAACTTAATATCATAAATAAAAGCTATAGGAAACGATTCTGAATAATAAAGCTTCGGTCTTTAACAAAAATCAAAAAGTCAATCTCGGGCTCGCACCTGTGCAATTTTCCCAGAGCTATTTTCCTATTTCGGCTAGGAAAGGGTGGTTTCGTCCGGGACCTACCATACTTGGTATAAATACATGAAAAACGTTATTTTCTGGGCTTTTGACATACTTTCGACCTAAGGAGGCTAAGGAGGAGTTGGAAGAACACAAGCACAAGGATTTCATCATTCCTTCCTCACTCAAGACTCGATTTTGGATCGAATCTATGTATTCCTATACTTTAATTATATTTGTGATGAATTTCTCCATGTATATGGAGTAGTTCCCTTTAGGATCTGATGGATTTGGTATATTTCTGATTTTTTATGAATTATAACACTAATTTTATGTATTGAATCGTTTTGGAGGATTTAATTGTTGTATCAATATTCACTAGTTCATGTAATCGGGAGAGACATAACTTGTGATATCTTTATATTATATTGTTGGTTGAGTTCATAGGTTCTACTAAGTAATCGAAAGAGGCTAGTTGAATTATTGATTAAACCTAGTTAGTAGAATAATCGAAAGAGGTTTTCCTAAGGACCAATCCACTACTCATTCTCGCATATCTTCACAGTGCTTAATTTGGTTCATCTTGTGAGGTTAAGACTTAATCGAGAGAGGAGTTTCTACTGAACGTTTGAACTAATAATTGAGTGAATTCAAGAGACTCGCTTGAATATTAGAAGTGAATTATCTAGAGTTAGATCCCAAATAATTATCTTACACCTATCCAGTCAAAACCCTATCTTCTCCCACTGATAACCTTATTTGCTTATTCCTTGTCTCGATAGTCACTAGTCAATAGCTTTAGATTCTGAGTTAATTTTAAGTAGTAATCATATAAATCTCAATTGTTGATCCTCCTGGATAGCAATCAAGCTAGAAACTACAAGAATAATGTTTAAATCCAGTCCCTATGGATACGATATTATACTATACTATCTTTGATTAGCGAGCATAATTTAAGTATGTGTTTTGCGCTCGTCTAATTTTGGCTCCATTGTTGGGGATTGGCAATCAATAGTGTTTGAAATAGTGTGTAGTGCTAATTCAGGATTTTTTTTCCTTTTATTATTTTTTTTGTCTTGTTACGTTTAGTGTTCTTTAACTGTGCACAGGTTACAGGTTAAGAGTGGTGCATGACTCGAGCTTCTGTGAAAGAAGTGCTGCCATACAAGCCAGAGATAGAAAAACAACTGCGACAGCTGAGGAAGGAAAGAAATCTCACCGGGACATTAGAAAAGGTCGGGCAATCCTCAACCAAAGAAACTATGGCCGGAAATGGTGATGAAGAGGTAGATTTGGCTGCAAGAGAGGCAACCCAACAACGAGAAAAAGTTGCGCGGGAAGCTAAGAAAGCAGCTATTAGAGCTGCACAGATTGTCTATGAAGAAGAGAGTGGTCAGAGAATTAATCAACATCAACCCTTGGTTGCAGACCAGTTCGGAAATATAGCTCCCGGACCTAGGAGACCACTCGACGATTATGCTAGACCGGTCTACAATCAAGGATTATCAAGTGTTAGACCACCTCCAATTGCAGCCAACAATTTCGAGTTGAAGCTAGGGTTGCTTCAAACCATTCAGAACTGTTATGTCTTCAGAGGGAAGATGAATGAAGATGCAAACACATATCTAATGGACTTCGAGGAGATTATCAACACCTTTCAATACAATGGGGTGTCACAAGATGCAGTGTACTTAAGGGCATTCCTTTTTCACTTAAAGATGATGCGAAGCAGTTTAGAAGCTTGCCCACGGGATCGATTAGAACATGGGATGAGATGACCAAAATATTCCTTGATAAATATTTTTCCTCAGCTAATACGGGCAAGTTTAGAAGAGAAATCCATACCTTTGCCCAGAAAGAGAATGAAATGTTTTTGAAGCATGCGAGAGGTTTAAGGAGATAGTGAGAAGGTGTCAACATAGCGGAATTGAAATCTAGATGCAACTCCAGGATTTTTGGGAAAGATTGACACCAGACTCGCGTAGAACATTGAGAAATGCAGTTGGAGGCCCTTTGATGAAGAAGACTCCAGAGGAGATAGTTACAATTCTTGATGGGTTATCTGAAGATACTAATCAGTGGCCTGCTGAGAATGCTGAAAGCAGAAGATTAGTTGGTGTTCACCAAGTTGATTCTAACACATCTGTGCAGGTACATCGCTATGCTATGGCTAAAGAAATACGGAAGTTGACCTTAACCACGATACAAAGTGAACCTCATGTAGCTTGTGATATATATGGAAGAGGACGCCCTACTCATGAGTGTCAAGCCTCAACTGAGGAAGTGAATGTTGTGGGAAATTATAATTTTAATGCAATGGGTCAGAAGCACCCCAGTGTTTTATGGAGTTCACCTGGGGGTACCGCAAATGCATGGCAACAAAACAATCCCAGATTCTAGGGACAAGGAGATCCTAGTTTTATAAATCAACAGAGGCTGCAGTTTCAGCCTCAACAGCCCAATTAGCCTGGTCTAGAAGAACTAGTGAACGCCTTCATTGTGAAAACTGATGAAAGATTTGAAGTACAAGGGGCAGCAATTTGAAATTTAGAGAAGCAAGTGGGACAGATTGCAACGATATTATCTGAGAGTGTTCCGGGAACTCTTCCTACTGATATTGAAAGAAATCCCAAGGAAATAGTGAATGGTGTAACTTTGAGAAGTAAGCAAGTGTTGAAAGATCTCACCACATTCCAAAAAGATGTGATACTTGAAAAAGAAAGTGGGGAGCAGCTGAAAAGTGATGTGGATAAGAAGAAGAAAGGCCAGACGAAAGCTGAGAAAAAAGAAGAAGGAAGAAAATTCGAGAAGGGAAGAACCTGATGAGAGCAAGCATATGCCTGCTCTACTTTTCCCCCAAAAGCTAAGTAGAGAAAAGCTAGACAAGTAGTTTGAGGGATTTCTGGATGTGCTAAAACTGGCTCATGTAAACTTACCATTCATAGAAGTTCTCTCACAAATGCCTGCTTATGCTAAGTTCTTGAAAGAGATCCTTACAAAGAAAAGGAAAATCGATGAGACCTCAGCGGTCAAGCTCACAGAGCATTGCAGAGCGATATTGCAAAATAAACTCCCACAAAAGTGTGGAGATCCAGGGAGTTTTACTATACCTTGCTCTTTAGGAACTATTAATTTTGATAAATCCTTATATAATTCCGGTGCCTCAATTAATATAATTCCTCTATCTATCTACAGTAAACTGGAGTAGGAGATTGGAGAGATAAGGTCTGTACCCATATCTTTGCAGCTGGCAGACCAAACGACTATAACACCCGAGGGGATAGTGGAAGATGTGTTAGTTCGGGTGGATAAGTTCATATTTTCTGTGGATTTTATAGTGGTAAATATGGAGGAGAAACAAGAAGGTCCCTCTCATCCTAGGAAGACCATTCTTAGAGACGGGAAGAGCTATATTAGATATACAGTAGATAAAACTCATGCTTAGAGTGGGTAAGGAGACTATGACTTTTAAAATGGATGTAGCAAAGGGGGCGGAAAAAGACAAACCACTTGCGAGTGTTGAGTGTAAAGTAAAGGGCTTGAAAGAGAAGGCTGCAGTGAGCGAGAAAGATAAGTGTGGGGTGTACCCTAAGAAGGCCGAGAAGAAGCAATATGCATGGATGTGTGCATTAGTTCGGACGCGAGAAATGGAGCCTAATTTCGACTCAGACCCCGACTAGATATTCAGGAAAGTTTACTTTACCTTATGCTTTTTAATTGTGTGCCGTGGGGACATGCCACAATTTAAAGTATGGGGTGGGGGATATGTGTAAGTATGTATGTATATAATAGGAAGAATAAAAATATTTGAGAGCAGAATAAGAGAAAGGGTAGGGGTTCGGAACTGGGCAAAGCATTAGCGAACAAAATCAGAGCTAGGTTCAAAACATGAAGGTTGAAACCCTAGGTCGCCGGCTTTTGGTGGTCGACGGTTGGTAGGGTTAAGGGGGTTGCGATCAGAAAAAGAAGAAAAGAAAAAAAAATAGAAGGAACAGTGAGGGGTAAGAGACAAAAAAGAAGAGAAAAGGGGAAGGAAAAGAAGAGTGGGGAGGAGAACCTTACCTGGTCGCCAATGTGAAGGGGGTGGCAGCGGTGGAAGGGTTGTAGCAAAGGGATTTAGGGGCTGCTAGGTTATAGAGGGAAAACACACATACATACAGAATAAGACCAGGTAAGTAATGTTTATACACTTAACCCAACCCGACAGGTGAGCCAAACAGTATAAGTTACAACTATAACTAGATATCATCATCAATAATAATAAAGAAGATTGTGAAAATCAATATAATTATCCCAATGTCACGACCTAAACTCTTCATCCGTGAATCGTCGTGATGGCACCTAGTCTCTATGACTAGCTAAGCCTAACACTTGCGGAAAAGAAATTAAAAGCATGAAAATTAACAACTAACAGTAATAGATATTTTTAATAAGCAATTGAGATGCCGCTCGGCATATACGGTAATCAACTCTCAAAATATACAAAACACTCCCAAGACCCGGAACACCGTAAGTCACAAGCTTCTATGAAGTTCTAACTGTTATATACATTAGTGTCTATGGAAATAAGATAAAAATTAACATAGAGGGATAGAGGGGGACTCTGAGGATCTGCGGGCGCGGGCAGATGTACCTTGAAGTTCTCTGAAACAGCAGCGACTGCAACTAAGGATGAGGCTAGTAAAAGGAACCTTAATCTGCACACGAAAAACATGTGCAGGAAAGGGCGTGAGTACACCACAGCGGTACCCAGTAAGTGCCGAGCCTAACCTCAGGCGAGTAGTGACGAGGTCAGGTCAGGCCCACTGGTATATAATAATGAAAACAGGAGAATAAGCAGTATAATAAGAGACTAAAGTTCAACAAAGGAAAGCACAGTTAAATAACATAACAGTGCATGGAATTAAGCGACATGGGATCTCCCAAGATACCGTCTCGTAGTCCCAAAAGTAAATATGCAGGGAGAACTCCCGAGGTACCGCCTCGTAGTCTCGAAGTAAATGTGCAGGGGGATCTCCAGGGATACCGTCCCGTAATGCCAAAAGTAAATATGCAGTGGGATCTCCCGGGATACTGTCCCGTAGTCCCAAAAGTAAATACACAGCAATCAATTACAAATAACAAGTACAGCAAGAGAATCTACAGTCTAGACTAAGTACAAGTCGGGAAAGAAGCAGGAATTCAATAGGCATACTGCAAAGAGTTTAATTAAGCAGATAAGGCAGGTAGATATGTTATTCTAAACTAATTGGGTAACTACGCATACTAGTATATTCAATTAAAGTGGAAACAAGGAATTTTTCAGTAAAAATCAGGTTCTTCAATAAATAGCCCGTGTACGCACTCGTCACCTCGCGTACACGGCGCTCACATAGTAAAATCAGTACCAAATCCTAAGGGGATTTCCCCCACACAAGGTTAGGCAAGCCACTTACCTCAAACCAAGCTCAATCAATCAGTAACAATGCTCTTTCCACAAATATTCGGCTATGAATGGCCCAAATCTAGCCAAAATCAGTTACATACCATAAATACAACTATAAGAATTAATCTAATTAATGAAATCAAAGTTAAATCAATAAATTGGAAAATCGCCCTAAAAAGCCTCCCCGGGCCCACGTCTCGAAATCTAGTAAAAGTCACCAAATATGAACACCCATTCACTCGTACCAAAATTACTCAAATCCGATACAAAATTCTCGATCAAATTCCAAAAATTCGGCCTAAGAACCTTTCTCAAATATTTCTCAATTTTCCAACCCAAATCACTAATTTAATGATAAAATTAAAGACATAATCATAGGAATTAACCAAAACTAAGTGAGAATCACTTACCCTAAACACCCACTTGAAAGTCCCTCCAAGAATCACCAAATTCTGAGCTCTCAAGTCCAGTTGGTGAAAAATGGCGTAAACCCTCGATTTTGAACTTTTAAATCTGCCCAGTGTTCCCTTCTTCGCGAACGCGGCCACTAACTCGTGTTCGCGCATAACAAAATTCCACTGACCAAATTTCCTCCTCTTGCGAACGAGTACCTTTAACTTCCTGGTCCTTCGCGAACGCGATATCCACTGCGCGAACGCGTATACCAAATGACTCGGGTCCCTAAGTGCCTCACTTCCTCTACGCGAACGCGTTTCACTCTTCGCGTTCGCGATGCTTCCACTGACCATACCTTCACGAACGCGGGCTCCTTTGTACGAACGTGAAGAAAAAACTTGAGCTAGCCTCCCAGATGCCCTACGCAATCGCGAGACCTCTCTCACAAACGCGATGAAGAAATGCCTACAACAAAAACCCTAGAAATCTGCTATCTTCTCTTAAGTTTAAAAGGTCCGTTAACCATCTGAAATCAACCCGAGGCCCCCAGGATCTCAACCAAACATACCAAAAATTCCTAAAATACCTTACAAACTTAGTCGAGCCTTCAAACCACATCAAACAATGCTAAAATCACGAATCATCCTCCTATTCAAACTTAAAGAACTTGAAACTTCCAAATTCAACAACCGATGCCGAAACCTATCAAACCACATCCGATTGACATCAAATTTTGCACCCAAGTCATAATCAACCTTATGGACCTACCCCAACTTCCGGAATCGGAATCCGACCCTGATATCAAAAAGTTCACTACCGGTCAAAATCTCCAAAACTTCGACTTTCACCATTTCAAGCCTAAATGAGCTATAGACCTCCAAAACACTATCCAGGCACGCCCCTAAGTCCAACATCACCTAACGGAGCTAATGGGACCGACATAACTCTATTTCGGAGTCGTCGTCACACAGGTTCGACTACGGTCCAAATCCAAAGGCTTAAACCTCTATTTAGGGACTAAGTGTCCCAAAACACTCCAAAATAAATAAAATGAAGCCTCCTGGCAAGTCACAATAGCAGAAAAAGATATGGGAGAAGCAGTTAATAGGGGATCGGGGCTATAACTCTCAAAACGATCGGCCGGGTCGTTATATCCTTCCCCTCTTAAAATAATTATTCGTCCTCGAACGAGAATAAAGACATACCTGAAGTGGTGAAAAGATGAGGATAATGGTTGCGCATAACATGCTCGGTCTCCCAAGATGCCTCCTCGACCGGCTGACCCCTCCACTGAACCTTTACGGAAGCAATGCTCTTTGACCTCAGCTTTCAAACATACCTGTCCAAAATAGCCACTGACTCCTCGACATAAGATAGATCCTTGTCCAACTGGACTGAGCTGAAATCCAATACATGAGCCGGATCACCGTGATACTTCCGGAGCATAAAAACGTAGAATATCGGATGGACTCCTGCTAGGATGGGAAGTAAGGCAATCTCATAAGCAACCTCCTCAACACGTCGCAACACCTCAAATGGGCCGCTAAACTGTGGGCTTAGCTTGCCCTTCTTTCCGAACCTCATAATGCCCTTCATAGGCGAAACACAGAGCAAGACCCTCTCTCCAACCATGAATGCAACATCACGAACCTTCCGGTTCGCATAGCTCTTCTGTCTTGACTGGGCTGTGCGAAGTCGATCCTGAATCACCTTCACTTTATCCAGGGCATCCTGAACCAGGTCTATACCCAATAATCTAGCCTCGCCCGACTTGAACCAACCCACTGGACACCGAAACTGCCTACCATACAGAGCCTCACACGGTGCCATCTGAATGCTCGTCCGATAACTGTTGTTGTAGGCAAACTCCGCAAGTGGCAAGAACTGATCCCAAGCACCCCCAAAATCTATCACAGAAGCGCGGAGCATATCCTCCGGTATCCGAATAGTGCGCTTGGATTGTCCATCGGTCAGAGGGTGAAATGATGTGCTCAACTCAACCCGAGTACCCAGCTCTTGTTGTACAGCCCTCCAAAACCGTGATGTAAACTGTGTACCCTGGTCAGAGATGATAGATACCGGTACTCCATGAAGCCTGACGATCTCACGGATGTATATTTGAGCCAGCTACTCGAAAGAATAAGTAGTCATCACATGAATAAAATGAGCTAACTTGATCAGCCTATCCACAATCACCCAAACTACATCAAACCTCTGCTGAGTCCATGGGAGTCCAACAACAAAATCTATAGTAATCCGCTCCCATTTCCACTCTGGAATCTCTAACTTCTGAAGCAACCCACTCGGCCGTTGATGCTCATACTTCACCTGCTGGCAATTTAGGCACCGAGCCACATACTCCATTATGTCTTTCTTTATCCTCCTCCACCAGTAATGCTGCCTCATGTCCTGATACATCTTCCGGCACCCGAATGAATAGAGTACCGTGAGCTATGAGCCTCCTAAAGAATCAACTCACGCAAACCATCTACATTAGGCACACAAATCCTGCCATGCATCCTCAATATTACATCATCCCCAATAGTGACCTCCTTAGCATCACCGTGTTGAACCGTGTCCTTAAGGACAAGCAGGTAGGGGTCATCATACTGACACTCCCTTATGCAATCATAAAGAGAAGACCGAGAGACCACACAAGCCAACACTTGACTCGGCTCAGAAATATCCAATCTCACAAACTAGATAGCTAAGGCCTGAACATTTAATGCTAAGGGTCTCTCTGCTGCTGGAAGATGTGCTAAACTCCCCAAACTCTCCGCCCGACGACTCAAAGCATAGGCCACCACATTGGCTTTCCTCGGGTGGTATAAAATGGTGACATCATAGTCCTTAAGTAGCTCCAACCACCTCCGTTGATGCAAGTTAAGATCCTTTTGCTTGAACAGATGCTGCAAACTCCAATTATCAGTGTAAATCTCATAAGGAACACCATACAAATAGTGCCGCCAAATCTTCAAGGCATGAACAATAGCTTCTAACTCAAGGTCGTGGACAGGTTAGTTCTTCTCATGCACCTTCAGCTGTCTAGACGCGTAGGCAATCACCCTACCATCCTATATCAACACCGTGCTAAGACCAATCCGCAACACATCACAATATATAGTGTAGGACCCCGAACCTGTAGGCAATACCAAAACTGGGGTTGTAGTCAAAGATGTCTTGAGCTTTTGAAAGCTCTCCTCACACTCCTCTGCCCACCTGAACGAAGCACCCTTCTGGGTCAGCCTGGTCATAGGCGATGCAATAGATGAGAATCCCTCTACAAAGCGACAGTAATACCCCGCCAAACTAAGAAAACTACGGATCTTCGTAATTGATGACGGTCTAGGCCAACTCTGCACTGCTTCCACCTTCTTCGGATCCACCTTGATCCCATCACTCGATACTACATGGCCCAAGAATGCCACTCGATACTACCTAAAGGCTGCTGGGGTATTGGTCAGCCCGAAAGACATGACAAGAAACTCATAGTGACCATATCGGGTTCTGAAAGCATTCGGAATATTTGGCTCCCAAATCTTTAACTGATGATAGCCTGAATGTAAGTCAATCTTGGAGAACACTCTGGCACCCTGTAACTGATCAAATAAGTCATCAATATGAGGCAATGGATACATGTTCTTCACTGTAACTTTGTTCAGCTGGCGAAAATCAATACACATACGCATAGAACTATCCTTCTTCTTTATAAACAAGACCGGAGCACCCCAAGGTGACACACTAGTCTGAATGAAGCCCTTATAAAGTAACTCCTACAACTGCTTCTTCAATTCCTTCAACTCAGGAGGAGCCATACGGTATGGAGGAATAGAGATGGGCTGAATGCCCGGCATCAAATCAATGCCGAAATCAATATCTCTGTCGGGCGGCATTCCCGGAAGATCAGCTGGAAACACATCTGGGAAATCCATCACTACTGGAACTGACTCAACTGTAGGGGTATTAATACTAACATCTCTCACATAAGCTAAATACGCGGCACACCCCTTCTCAACCATTCGTTGAGCCTTAAGAAATGAAATAACTCTGCGGGGAGTATACACTAAGGTACCTCTTCACTCTAATCATGGTAAGCCTGGCATAGCCAGCGTCACGGTCTTAAAGTGACAATCAAGAATAGCATAATGAGGTGACAACCAGTCCATGACCAAGATAACATAAAAGTCTACCATTCTGAGTAATAATAAATTGGTTCTAGTATCAAAACCACTAAGAGTAATCAAGCATGACCAATACACACAGTCCACAACAAGAGAATCTCCCACAGGAGTAGACACATAAACAGGGGAACTCAAAGAATCCCGAGATATACCCAAATGTGGGGCAAAATAAGAGGAACATATCCATACGTAGAGCCTAGGTCAAATAATACCGATGCATCTCAATGACAGACTGGAACAATACCTGTAATGCCAGAGTCGGAAGCAACTGCCTTTATACAATCTGGAAGAGCATAATACCTGGCATGGCCTCCCCTTCTAGGGCGACCTTGACCTCCCCGACCTCCACCTCGAGCTCGCTGAGCAGGTAGGGCAGTAGCTGGTGTTGGAATCAAAGCCTGAGGACCCAGTGGAGCACGTGGTGGCTGAGAAGTCAATGGAGGTGCAACCCTCCTAAGTCTGGGGCAATCCCTTACCATATGGCGGGTGTCGCCACACTCAAAACAACCCCTCGGAGGGCGTGGCTACTATGACTAACTCGGGCCAGGTCTGTTGGACTGACCACTAAAAGTACCCCGAGTAGGAGGCACACTAGATACTGGCAGTGCATAATAAGCCTCATTGGGCCTAGAAGGGGTTGGAACACCACTGGCGGCTGGAAGAGCTGAATGAATGGGACGACCCACATAACCCCTACCATGGCGAGCTGTTGGGGCACGAGCTCCAGAATAAGAACCAGTCTCTCGAGACCTCTTGGCCTCTCTCTCCTCTAGGTCCCGGGCAAGCATGCCCTCCAATCTCCTAGCAATACTCACAACCTGCTGGTAAGGAATATCCATCTCCAGCTCCCTAACCATACTAATCCTGGAACTGGGGTGGAGTCCCTCAATAAACCGACGAACCCTCTCTCGAACTATGGCATCCAAGGCCGGTGTATGTCGGGCCAATCACTGAAGCGGACTGCATACTCTGACACAGTCGTAGCACCCTGGCACAGCTGATCAAACTCCGCGCGCCATGAGTCCCTGAGGCTCTGAGGGACATACTCTATTAAAAACATGTTTGAAAACTGAGTCCATGTAAGTGAAGCTTCCTTGTCGGACTACTCAACTCATAAGCATGCCACCACTGATAGACTGCTCCTCTAAGCTGAAGGGTGGTAAAAGAAACCACACTCGTCTCCGCTACACCCACAGTACGGAGAATACGATGACCCTCCTCCAGCAAACCCTGGGCATCATCTGTAGCTAATCCGCTGAAGGTAGGTCGTTGGTACTTCTTGTACCTCTCAAGTCTGAGCTGCTCCGCCTCAGAAGCGG
This sequence comes from Nicotiana otophora, assembly GCA_000715115.1. Lineage (NCBI taxonomy): Eukaryota > Viridiplantae > Streptophyta > Magnoliopsida > Solanales > Solanaceae > Nicotiana > Nicotiana otophora. The sequence continues at coordinate 64,072 of AWOL01S0008347.1, forward strand.
TTGTCCTAGTCTCATGCTGAACCGGGGCTACCGGCGGCATAGGAATGAACTCTGGGGCCTGATCAACCTAGACCCTATACTTAGGAGTGCGGGTTGCGGGAATATGTTCCCCTCCCCCAGCCTGAGATGTGTAGGGAGCTAATGGACTCAATCCAGCCTGAGCTAAGGTGTTGAACATGCTCATGAACAGGGCTAGAGTCTCCTGGAGGGCTGGTGCAGCAATAGGAATCTCTGGTGCTTGCCCTCCAGCTGGAACTGCTGGGGGCTCCTCTGTCGTAGCTCGCGCGGGTGCTCTGGCTGCACCGCGTGGCCATACTTTACCCCGGCCCTGGCCTCTGGCGGCTCTAGCAGGGGGCGTGGGTGCCTGGTCATCAGATCCTCCGGTACGGGTCCTCACTATCTATGAGAAAGAATATAATAGAGAATATTTAGAATTTGATGCCAATAACTTGCATGACGAGGATTCAAAAGAAGTATGAGTGTTCCTAAAAGTTCCATAGCCTCACTAAGATAAGTACAGACATCTCCATACTGATCCGCGAGACTCTAATAAACCGGCTTGTGACTCATGACACCTATGAACCTAGAGCTCTGATACCAACTTGTCACAACCCAAACTCTCCCTCTGTGAATCGTCGTGATGGCACCTAGTCTCTACGACTAGGTAAGCCTAACACTTGCGGAAAAGAAATAAAAAGCATGAAAATTAACAACTAACAGTAACAGATATGTTTAATAAGCAATTGAGATGCCACTCGGCATATACAGTAATCATTTCTCAAAATATACAAAACACTCCCAAGACCCGGAACACCATAAGTCACAAGCTTCTACGAAGTTCTAACTGTTCTATACATCGGTGTCTATAGAAATAAGAGAAAAATTAACATAGGGGGATAGAGGGCGACTCCGAGGATCTGCAGGCGCGGGCAGATGTACCTTGAAGTTCTCCAAACACAACAGCGACTGCAACAAAGGACGAGGCTGGTAAAGGAACCTGGATCTGCACACAAAAAATTATGTGCAGGAAAAGGCGTGAGCACACCACAGCGGTACCCAGTAAGTGCCGAGCCTAGCCTCGGTCGAGTAGTGACGAGGTCAGGTCAGGCCCACTGGAATATAATAATGAAAACATAAGAATAAGCAGTATAATAAGAGACTAAAGTTCAACAAAGGAAAGTACAGTGAAATAACATAACAGTGCACGGAATTAAGCGACATGGGATCTCCCAAGATACCGTCTCGTAGTCCCAAAAGTAAATATGTAGGGAGAACTCCCGAGGTACCACCTCGTAGTCTCAAATTAAATGTACAGGGGGATCTCCCGGGATACCGTCCCGTAGTCCCAAAAGTAAATATGCAGGAGGATCTCCCGGGATACCGTCCCATAGTCCCAAAAGTAAATACACAGCGTAATCAATTACAAATGAAAAGTACATCAAGAGAATCTACAGTCTAGACTAAGTACAAGTCGAGAAAGAAGAAGGAATTCAATAGGCATGCTGCAAAGAGTTCAATTAAGCAAATAAGGCAGGTAGATATGTTATTCTAAACTAACTGGGTAGCTACGCATACTAGTATATTCAATTAAAGTGGAAACAGGGAATTTCTTAGTAAAAATCAGGTTTTTCAACAAATAGCCAGTGTACGCACTCACATAGTAAAATCAGTACCAAATCCTAAGGGGATTACCCCCACACAAGGTTAGGCAAGCCACTTACCTCAAACCAAGCTTAGTCAATCCGTAACAATGCTCTTTCCATGAATATCCGGCTCTGAATGGCCCAAATCTAGCCAAAATTAATTACATACCATAAATACAATTATAAGAATTAATCTAATTAATGAAATCAAAGATAAAGCAAGAAATTGAAAAATCGCCCTAAAAAGCCTCCCCGGGCCCACGTCTCGAAATCAAGTAAAAGTCATCAAATATGAACACCCATTCACTCATACCAAAATTACTCAAATCCGATACCAGAATCTCGATCAAAATCCCAAAATTCGGCCTAAGAACGTTTCTCAAATGTTTCCCAATTTTCCAACTCAAATCACTAATTTAATGTTGAAATTAAAGACATAATCATGGGAATTAACCAAAACTAGGTAAGAATCATTTACCCCAAACACCCACGTGAAAATCCCTCCAAGAATCACCAAATTCCGAGCTCTCAAGTCCAGATGGTGAAAAATGGCATAAACCCTCAATTTTGAATTTTTAAATATGCCCAGGTGTTCCCTTCTTCGCGAACGCGGCCACTAACTCGCGTTCGCGTATAACAAAATTCCACTGACCAAATTTCCTCCTTCGCGAGCGCGAGGGACCTCTCGCGAACGTGTACCTTTAACTTCCTGATCCTTCGCGAACATGATACCCACTACGCGAACGCGTATACAAAATGACTGGGGTCCCCAGCTGCCTCACTTCCTCTATGCGAACGCGTTCCACTCTTCGCGTTTGCGATGCTTCCACTGACCATACTTTCACGAATGCGGGCTATTTTGCGCGAACGCGAAGGACAAACTTGAGCTGGCCTCCCAGATGCCCTACGCGATCGTGAGACCTCTCTCGCGAACGCGATGAAGAAATGCCTGCAACAAAAACACCAGAAATCTGCTATCTTCTTTTAAGTTCAAAAGGTCCATTAACTATCTGAAATCTACCCGAGGCCCCCGGGACCTCAGCCAAACATACCAACAAGTCCTAAAATACCATACGAACTTAGTTGAGCCTTCAAACTACATCAAACAATGCTAAAATCACGAATCATCCTCCGATTCAAACTTAAAAAACTTGAAACTTCCAAATTCGACAACTGATGTCGAAACCTATCAAACCACGTCTGATTGATCCCAAATTTTGCACACAAGTCATAATCAACCTTACGGACCTACCCAAACTTCAGGAATAGCAATCTGATCCCTATATCAAAAAGTCCACTACCGGTCAAAATCTCCAAAACTTCGACTTTCGCTATTTCAAGCCTAAATGAGCTATAGACCTCGAAAACACTATCCCGACAAGCCTCTAAGCACAAAATCACCTAACGGAGCTAATGGAACTGACAGAACTCCATTCCGGAGTCGTCTTTACACAATTCCGACTACGGTCCAAATCCTAAGGTTTAAACCTCCATTTAGGGACTGTGTCCCAAAACACTCCAAAAAAAACCAAAACGAAGCCTACCGGCAAGTCACAATAGCAGAAAAGGATATGGGAGAAGCTGTTAATTGGGGATCGGGGCTATAACTCTCAAAACAATCGGCCAGGTCGTTACACCCAAGCACTGGTAGTACAAGTAACGAGCGACTAAGAATAAGAGTACAACTCTTGTTTGAGGAAAGATACATCATCTGTTTGAAATTCACATAAACATAAATATAAGTCTTAAACTACCACGACAAATGGTAGTTTGTATTTGGAACGCAGGCATGTCTTCAATACTAAGCCTCGAACTCCACAGCCGCTCATCTCCAAATATCTGCACACATGATGCAGAAGTGTAGTATGAGTACAACCAACCCCATGTACTCAGTAAGTTTCTTAACCAACCTCGGCAAAGTAGTAGCGAGATATCTAAGTTAAAAGATACTCACTTAATATAACATGTGCAGTTCATAAGCAAGAAAAATAATTAGGCGGAAGATAATAAATAATGAAAAGATTGAATAAAAGAAATAATGAGCATGTTTCACAATTATAACAGTCGAACCTCTCAACTAAATCATGTATGTGAGGAGGAAACATTATACGTGAACCAATATAAGCCATAACTGCAAACCCGCATAATAAAAAAGGGTATGTTCAAGATATTAAATCAAATGGCACGGCAACACCCTTCGTGCATTTATCTCCTCCTCACTAAACAAAGGCATGTATGTCAAATCAAATGGCACGGCAACACCTTTCATACATTTATCACTCTTCCTCACAATCACATGTATAACAGCAACCAAATCAGGTAGAAGGCATATAGCTAAATAACAATAAGGTAGAAGGCATAGACGTGACAACAACACAGGTAGTAAACACAGATGTAACAATAACAAGCAAGGTAAAACGCATACATATATTACTAAAACATAAGGTAGAGGCATGCAGATGGCAGTAACAAGCAAGCTAGAAGGTATATAGATAATAGTAACAGATAAGGTAGAGGCATGCATATGATAGTAACAAGCAATATAGAAGGTATATATGTAACAACAACAAGTCAAGGAAAAAAGGCATATGTACGACAACACAAGATAGAAGGCATAGATAGATAATAGCAAATATGGTAAAAGGCATAGGCGCGACATCAAAAAACAAATATAACAACTTAGGAAAAAGGCATAAATGTGTATGTGAGGGAAAGAGAACACAATATAATGCATGTCTCTCATCCTCGCCTACATGCAAACACCCTTCGTGCCATGAACTTTCATCCTCACTTGCACGAAAACACCCTGCGTGCCAATATCTTATCACTCTTCCTCATCAAGCACGGAAACATCCTTTGTGCAATAATAATAAAATCAAGAAGCACTAAAACATCCTTCGTGCATCAATCACTCTTCCTCATAAGCATAGAAACACCCTTCATGCAATTTATTCTTCCTCACCAAGCATATTTATAACAGTACTAAGCAAGGTAGGAAGCATAAACAACATTAAGAAGAGTTATTAAGCATAACACTCCATGTGAGAGATAATCATAACTTTTTCACCAATAGGCGAGGCAATATTTCAAGACCCATACTGTTAAAGTATCTCAACAAAACTTAAACATGATCTTCAGCATAAATATAGAATCCAAGTATCACAAGAATAACAGATATAGATATGTGTTCATTATATAGGTATTTCTACGGCCGAATTAAGTACATCAACAATCTCAAAAGTAGTCCATTATATTCAATTAAGTTGTAATAAGCTAAAAACATGATCTCTAGCGTCAGTATTTATACTCATGTTATCATAGAAATCAAGTAAGACATAAGTCAAGAAAATCACAAAGTTCAACAAGGCACAAAGAAGCATATAATCTACCCCGAGCATAGATAAACCAGGTACATGCATATATGCTCATCATCTCACCCCCCGCATATAGCAAACAATATCATTTATTAGAAAAACATCCTTCAACAAAGTTAGACAAGATACTTACCTCATTTCAAAATAAATTCCGCAACCAAATATCGTCTTCCTTAGAAATACTCTTCAAAATGATCAAAACCAACTCAAATATCATCTAAGGATATTACATAATGCTACAGGAATCATCCCCAATCAATAAAGGTTCAATCTTGAAGAAATCCCAAGAGTCAACAAAAGTCAACTCGGGTGTACATGGTCTAAATTCAAAATCAAGACCAAACCCCGATGACCCATAGCCCCGCAGTCTAAATAAAAAATTTGTTTCAAGATCCGACCTCAAATTGAGGTCCAAATCCGCAAAATTAGCTCTCGTAAGTTTTACCCCAAAACCCAAATTTCTACGCTATAATCTTGGATTTAAGAGTACAAATATATGAAGAATTATGAAATTAAATAAAAAATAAGTCAAAATTACTAACCTTAGAAGTTGGGAAGAAAATCAGCTAAACAATCGCCTCCTAACGAAGTCTAGGTCTGAAAAATGGGACAAAATGAGCTTATCTCAAAACCCTTCCCTTATACCCAGCTAGAGATGTCTCAAATGTGAACAAAAGCATCGCAAATACAAAGCTCGTAAATATGATTAACTAATTGCAAATGCGAACTCCCATGAGCCTGCCTAGTTGCAAATACGACAATAACCTCACAAATGTGATGTCCACAAATGCAACCAACTGATCGCAAATGTGAATGTCACGGCCCAAAAATCACAAACCAGTCATGATGGCGCCTAACGCGCTTGCTAGGAAAGCGAAATATAATAATAGCGGAACAAAATAATAGAAATAACGAGAATAATACAAGTCTAAAGCCAATAACATAATATAATAGCGTCAATACATAATAAACTCCCAGAACTGGTAATACAGAGTCACGAGCTCTAAAACCGAAGTACATGCCTGGAATACAGATAAGATATTATCTGAATGAAAGCAACAATACAAATATGAAAAGAGACGCAAAAGTCTGCAGTGGAAATGTTGCTCTACCTCGTCTCTTTAAGATTATCACAGCAATAAAACGCAGCTACTCCCAGCACGGTTCAACACCTGGATCTACATAATTAAGTGCATAATGTAGTATGAGTACAACCGATCTTATATACTCATAAAGTATCATAACTAACCTCGACGAGGTAATAGAGGCAAGAATTATTAGTGATACTCGCTAAAAACTCGTACCGTTCATAAATCTTACAAGAACATAGTAATAACATCATCAAGTCATAAACTACGGAAAAATTCACCTTGGTGACCAAAGATAACATAACATGCTATGTTTCAATTAACAATCCAACATATAGAGAAGATAAGCAAAATAAGGCATGTATACATTTCTGATCTAGCATATAGAGAATATATGCGAATAAAACATGTATGCATCCAAGGAAATTGCAAGTACAGAACAAATGGAATAACCAAAACACACTGGCCAGTGTTCCTCGTACCGCGTGTACACCATCAAGAGAGAAATATGAGAGGGTGACCCTAGGGGAATGGATCCTTATCCACATGTTGCACGGACAACTCATGTGCCATATATAACCATCGCACGGATAACGGACGTGCTATCAACCTAGTCCATATCACACAGAAAGCATATACAAGAATACATGCACATAAATATTGAATATCAATTTACATGCTCATGGTCTGGTATAAGTGACATGTTAAAGTGTATGCATGTGCGAAGTATGCTACCACAGCTCTAGTCAGGAGATTATGCCAGAAGAATAGCAACTAACATGTTTGAACAAGAGATCAATCAACATATAATCTCTAACATGACTCAACTAGCTCACAAAAGGAGTACAACATGAGAAACATGATAACATGAAACTAAGCAATCAATTCGAGGGATATAATAGCCTAATCACTACCCCGAGCATGGATAATACCATAGTGTACGCACATGGGCTCAATCCCTTGACATGGGCGCCACTCATAGAATGTAGCTACCACTAATAACTCAGGCAACTAGTGCCTCAACCAAGTTTAGGTAAGATACTTACCTCAAGCAAGCCAAATAAATACTCTAGAAAGCCCTTCCCGCGTGAATCAACCTTCGAATGGCTCGAATCTAACCAAAATAACTTAATTACATAAATAAAAGCCATAGGAAACAAACCCAAACAATAAAGCTTCTATCTTTAACAAAAATAAAAAGGTCAACCCAGGCTCGCCTCCCGAAACCCGACGAAAGTCGCAAATTCTGAATACCCCTTCGAATCCGAGTCCCACCATACAAGTTTCATCAAATTCTGACTACGAATCGGGTTTCAAATCCTCAAATTTCATTTAGAAACATTTTTACGAAAATCCCAAATTTCTTCACTTAGATTCACCAATCAAACGCTAAAGTCAAGGTTGAATCGTGAATAATAAACAATTTCGAGTAAAAACGCTTAACCCAATCCAAATCGTGAAAATCCCCTCAAATATCACCCAAATCCGAGCTCTAAGTCTCAAATATGATAAAATAACTAAACCCCTAGAAATAAATTACTTAAGGGTCTGCCCAGGCATATGCATCGCAATCGCAGGACCCACATCGCGATCGTGAAGGCCAAAAACTCACAAGCACAAACATGCCTTTTGTGAACCCAAATTCCTTCATGCGAATGCAACCTTTCTCCAGACAGGCTTACGCGAACGTGACCACCCATGCGTGATTGCATAGGCAAAAACACTAGTCAAGCCATGCATGCCTCCGCGAATGTGACACATGAGCGCAAACGTTGAACATCACCTCCTAGAGCTCCACGAACATGACCACAAAGAGTAAAGCCCCACCTGCACAAAATTCCACTCCACGATCGCTAGCCTCCAACTGCGATCGCGATGAACAACCTCTGCACCAGAAATCAGCATATCCAAAAATAGGAGAAATTTTCTAGAACCCATACGAAACACACTCGAGGCCTCCGGGACCCCGTCCAATCACACAATCAATCCCAAAACATAACACGAACCAACTCGAGGCATCAAATCGCATAAAATAACATCAAAACCATGAATCACACCTCAATCTAAAATTGATGAACTAATCCAAATTTCTAAATTCATATTACGTCGAATATGCCTAAACAACACAGACCTCAAATTTGGCATGCAAGTCCCAAATGACATAACAGACCTATTTTAACTCATGGAACAACAATATAAACTTGATATCAACAAGTCAACTCCCAGTCAAACCCCAAACCTTCAAGTTTCCAAATTTTGCCAAATAGAACCAAATCAGCCTAGGAACCTCCAAATCCAAATACGGACATACACCTAAGTCCAAAATAACCATACAAACTTCTAAGAACCATCTAAACACCATTTCGGGGTTGTTTACGCAAAAGTCAAACATTGGTCAACCCTTAAAACTTAAGCCTCCAACCAAGGAACTAAGTGTCTCAATTCAATCCAGAACTCCCCCTAAACCAAACCAACCACCTCGGCAAGTCACATAACCACAAATACATATATGTAAAGCATCGAATAGATAAACAGGTCTAAAACACGCAAAACAACCCCGAAAAACGTTCATCCTCGAACGAGTCTAGAATCATACCTGGGGTATAAAAATGGTAAAGATATCTGCTCCGCATTTCCTGCTCGGTTTCCCATGTAGCCTCCTTGACCGACTGACCTTTCCAATGAACCTTCACCGATGCTATATTCTTTAACCTCAACCTTCGAACTTGTCGGTCCAAAATGGTCGTCGGCTCCACATCATAAGTCAAATCCTCGTCCAACTGCATCGTGCTGAAGTCCAATACATGTGATGCATCCCCATAGTATTTCTGGAGCATGGACACATGAAACATTAGGTGAACTCCCGATAAACTAGGTGGCAAGGCAAGTCTGCAGTCCATCTCTACATCTCTCTCTAACACCACAAAAGGACTAATATACCGAGGGTCAACTTGCCCTTCTTCCCGAACCTCATCACACCCTTCATGGGCGTAACTCTGAGTAAAACCTTCTCACACACCATATATGCCACATCACGAGCCTCCCTGTCAGCATAACTCTTCTACATGGATTGCGTTGTACGAAGCCACTCCTTAATCAATTTCACCTTCTCCAAAGCATCTCGAACTAGATCAGCGCCTAACAACCTAGCCTCTCTCGGATCAAACCAACCAACTAGAGAACAACATTGCCTCCCATATAAGGCCTCATATGGAGCCATCTGTATACTCGACTTATAGATGTTGTAGGAGAACTCTGTTAACGGTAGAAACTGATACCATGATCCCCCAGAATCAATGACACGTGCTCGCAACATATCCTCCAAGATCTTAATAGTACGCTCGGATTGTCCGTCCGTCTGGGAATGAAATGTCGTACAAAGCTCGACTTGTGTGCCCAACTCATGCTGCACTGCTCTCCAAAAATGTGATGTGAACTGAGTGCCTCAATCTAATATAATAAACACAGGCACACTATGAAGGCGAAAAATCTCCTAAATATAAATCCGAGCCAGCTTCTCTAAAGAGTAGGTAGTCATGACTGGAATGCAGAGTGCATACTTGGTCAGCCTGTCCACAATGACCCACACTGCATCAAATCTCTGCAGGGTCCGTGGAAATCCAACTACAAAATCCATAGTTATACGCTCCTACTTCCACTCCGGATTATCAATCCTCTCAAGCAAACCACCATGTCTCTGATGCTCGTACTTAACTTGTTTAGAGTTCAAATACCGAGCAAGATTTTCAACTATATCCTTCTTTATCCTCTGCCACCACTAATGTTGTCTCAAATCCTGGTACATCTTTGCCTCACCCGGATGAATAGAATACTGGAATTATGGGCATCCTCAAGGATCAACTCACGCAACCCATCCATATTAGGTACACAAATTCGGTCTAGAAGGCTCAATACCCCATCATCACCAATAGTCATCTCCTTAGCACCACCGAGTTGCATCGTGTCCCTTAAGACAAAAGGTGGGGATCATCATACTGACGTGACTTGATGCGCTCAAACAAGGACGGTTGTAATACAACACAAGCAAGAACCATGCTAGGCTCCGAAATATCCAACCTCACGAACATGTTGGCCAAAGCCTGAACATCTAAAGCTAACGGTCTCTACCCCGCTGGGATAAAAGCAAGACTACACATGCTCTCCGCCTTCCTACTCAAAGTATCGGCTACCACATTGGCCTTCCTGGATGGTAAATAATGGTGATACCTTAGTATTTTAATAGCTCTAACTACCTCTGTCACCTCAAGCTCAAATCTTTCTGCCTGAATAGATGGTGGAGACTCCTATGATCTATGAACACCTTGCAAAACATGTCGTAAAGACAATGCCTCAAAATCTTGAGCGCATGAACAATGGATGCTAACTCCAAATCGTGCACTAGTAGTTCTTCTCATGGGGCTTCAACTGACGTGAAGCATAAGCAATCATTCTACCTTCCTGCATCAACACACACCCAATGCCAATTTGTGAAACATCATAATAGGATGTATAAGAACCTAATCCCTGAGGCAAAACTAGAACTGGAGTTGTAGTCAAGGCAGTCTTGAGCTTCTGCAACCTCTCCTCACACTTATCATACCACCTAAATGGGGCACCCTTATGCATCAATCTAGTCAATGGTGCTGTGATAGATGAAAATCCCTTCACAAAAAGGCAATAATACCCAGCCAAACCTAGAAAGCTTCGGATCTTAGTTGTAGTAGATTGTCTGGACTAACTCTGCACTGCCTCAATCTTCTTCGTATCAACCTTAATCCCCTCACTGGACACCACGTGGCCAAAGAATGTCACTGAGTCTAACCAAAACTCGCACTTGGAAAATTTAGCATATAGCTTTTTTTCCCTCAAAGTCTGGAGCACGATCCTCAAGTGCTTCTCATGCCCCTCCTGGCTGCGAGAATACATCAATATATCATCAATGATGTAATACCCCGGACAATTTTGCAAATGAATTCAAAGTTCGGACTTTTTGGATTGAATAGTACGCTGGGGAGTTGAAGAAAATGTTGGGCAGAAGTAGGCAACTCTGCGGCCTATTCTGCGACCGTAGAACCACTCTGCGGACCTCAGAATGGTCGCAGAGTGGGTCATTTTGATGTCAAATTTCGCGGCCATTATGTGATCGCATAACCACTTCACGGGCCGCACTCTTGTCGCATATCTCGCTTTGGGATTTTTTTGGAGGGAGGTTCTGCGGTGCACTTTGCGACCGTAGAACCGTTCTGCGGTGCATTATGCGACCGCAGAACAGGTATGTGGTTCGCATAGTGACCGCAGACTGGTCAGTTCCTTTTCAGTTTTGGCACCCAAATTTCACGGTCATTTTGCGGACTGCATAATCATGATGTGGTCGCATATGAGGCCATAGAACCTATTCCGGAGCTTTATTTTTGGGTTTTTTAAAACCCAACCCTACTTCGTTTAAATAGATGTAAGGGGCCATCTTTTAGCAAACCGTAATACTTTAGAGTGAGAGAGAGTTCTTAGAGTGGGGGAGTAACCTTCGACTTATTATCCATCAATTTTTGCTCAATCATTGAGGATTAACAAAGGAAGTCTTCATCCCAAAGGTAAGAATCTATGTCCTAGCTCTCAATTTCAAAAATTTACAAAAATGGGATAGTTAGAGAGAGACAATTCTTGGGTATGGGAGTTGTTATCTTGCATGCATGTGTTATCAAAGAATGTGAGAAGGTTGTGAGCTAAAAATGGTAGAGAATGGGTTGGGAAATGGTGGAATCTTCCACAAAAAGGGCCTTAAGAACTTTAATGCACACCTAGTTTTTGATAAAATGCTCAAATGGGCTAGAACCATGATCATCCTCCTAATTTTGATTCAATTTGTTACATTTTCAAAGTATATTGAAGTTGCTAAGATTTCCGGAATATTTTAGAGTATAAGGAAGCTCAATTGAGGTATGTTGGCTAAACTTTCTCTCTTAGAATCGAATTCCATAATGTCCCCGTGAGTTTTAAAGTATGGGTTGCGTATTAAAATGTTATGGCTTTGAATCGTATTTCAAATGAAAGCTAGTATACCAAATTGTGTGAGAAAATCTCAATATTCTTAAGACTTTTAATTGCTCATATGTGTACCTAAAGTCTTGATTGGAAATGTCTTATTGTTGATAATCTATGAAGATGGTTGGAAATGAAATAATTAAATTGGGGGTATAGGATGTGGCCAACGTGCCAAAAATTTAAGTTATGATTGTGGCTAATAGTGAAAATGATTTGAGAGAATGCGATAAAGAATATGAAATGCGATAAAGAATATGAAATGAGCCTCGACTCAATTGTTTAAAAATGATTTCGAAAATAGAATTGCTTAAAAGCTTTTGTACTCAATTCATGCCCATAAGAGGCTGCTTTAAGTAATGCTTTACTTTAAAAATATATCCAGTGTGATTCAAGTTCTTACATACTCAGGGGTTGAAATTGTATATTGTCATTTCTGGGAAGGAGTTTTGCAAGAATAAATGGTGTATTGATTGCTTATGATTTTAATGTGTGCTTGTATTGCTGGTCGTTATGCCCCATTATTTGGGAAGAAACCTTTTGTGTTTAAAGTTTCTATTACTAATAAATTTGAGTTATATGATTGCTGAAATATTCTACATGTTGATATTTGATAGTGATCTTTGAAATTGAAAGAGGTGAAAATGTGGAATATGAAATATGACCACCGTGCCAGGAATAAAGAATCTTGTGTATGGCCAAATGAGCCAAGGAAATATTGTTGTTGTGAGTGTCTGGAAATACTTATAAGAATTTGTACAATGTGAAAAATGTTGAGGTGAGTATAATTGTATTTATGTTACCCCTAGGTGCCAATCAAATCAAAAATATTTTTGGGAGCATCATTAGCAAAACCGAGGAAGGGTGGGTCATAAGGCCCACACCTGAAACTACACATGCCGGTATAGGGGTAGATAGTGATATTTCCCTTTATTTGGGATGAAATTGAAATATTATAGAAATTGTGATATTATTTCCCTTAATTGGGGCGAAACTGGTAATAATTGTGAATTGGAAAAGTCAACCCACACGGCATATGTGGGAAGGCGGCCTAGCTGATCGGGCGGAGATCGGACGCCATGTTACACACATGGTGGTACTACTCTTGGTAACAACTTTCTTTCGCATCACATGTCAAACCACATTGTTCATGGGGAGATGGCCTAGCCAATCAGGCGGGTTCGTACTCTGTGCTAACAAAGACGGTGGTATATCGGTGCTAATGATCTCCCAACCAAAAAATTGTATATGAAGTTCGTATTTTGAAAATTATTATGTTTTAACTGGACATTTGGATATTGTTGATTGTGACTTGCTGTTTCTATGTGTTACCTTTCCTTATATGGGCATTCTATTTTGAAAGAGGACTTTTCGCTATACATACTAGTGTTATTCGATAGTACTAACGTCCCTTTTGTCGGGGGCGCTGCATCTTGAATGGATGCAGGTGGTTCTACAGCAGGCGGCATTGATCAGTAATAGCAGTACACTCTTTTCAGCTGATTTGGTGAGCCTCACTTCATTTCGAGGTCATGTATCTTTTGTTTCTCATGTACTATGTTTTGAGGTATAGACGAGGCCTTGTTGCCGGCATTTTCATATTACTCTTCTATTGTACTTAGAGGCTCCGTAGACAGGTTGTGCGTTGTGGTTGATATTGGGAATTGAACTAGAAATGTTGGTATTTAGGAATCATGTTTTTCATTAATTCTATAAACTCGTAATATTTTGGAAATTATGAATGAAGCTGCTAATGGGAATGAAATGGAAGTTGTTAATAAAAAATATTTTCAGTGTTTGTTTAATAGAGTACATCTCCTATTTATTCATGGATGAGTTTGGGTAGAAGGAAATCTAACAGGCTTGCTCGGTCGGGTTCTCTCGGTTGAGCGCCGGTCGTGCTCCCCGAGTTTGGGGCTTGACAAATGAAAACTATGAAGAATCCAAATAAGGCTTAAATACGTTATTCATCAAATACATGAAAGCTGTTGGGGGCATTGGTCAGCTCAGAAGACATCACCAAGAACTCATAATGGCCATAACGGGTCATGAAAGCCGTCTTAGGAATATCTGAAACCTTGATTTTCAACTGGTGGTATCCTGATCTCAAGTCAATCTTCAAGAATACCCTAGCACCCTGAATCTGTTCAAATAAATTATCGAAACGCGGTAGTGGATACTTTTTCTTGATATTAACCTTGTTCAATTGCCTGTAGTCAATACACATCCTCATAGAACCTTCTTTCTTCTTCACAAATAGTATCGGTGCACCCCAAGGTGGCACACTAGGCCTGATGAAACCCTTATCAAGAAATTCTTATAATTGTTCCTTCAATTCCTTCAACTCGGTTGGTGCCATTCGATATGATGGAATATAGATGGGCTGAGTCTCCGACACCAAGTCAATACCAAAATCAATATCCTTATCAGGTGGAATGCCTGGCAGGTCTGCAGGAAACACATATGAGAACTCCCTTACTACTGAGACTGACTCAACTTTAGGAGTATCAGCACTAACATCTCTCATAAAGGCAAAATACACCAAACACCCCTTCTCAACCATCTGTTGAGCCTTCAAGTATGAAATCACTCTACTGGGAGTGTGACCAAGCACACCTCCCCACTCTAACCTAGGAAACCCTGGCATTGTTAACGTCAGGGTCTTAGCGTGATAATCAACGATAGCATAGAACGGAGATAGCCAATCCATACCCAAAATCACCTCAAAATCAACCATGCAGAACAATAAAAGATCAACCCTAGTCTCATAACCCCCAATGGTAACCACACACGACCGATATACAAGATCCACCATAATAGAATCGCCCAGCGATGTAAATACATGAACATGCATAGCTAAAGAATCACGAGGCAAATCCATATAATGAGGAAAATACGATTACACATAAGAGTAAGTGGAACCAGGGTCAATAACATTGAAGCATCCCTGTGGCACACTGAAACAATACTTATGATCATGGCGTTAAAAGAAACTACCTCTGGCCTAGCGGAAAATTCATAGAAATAGCTATGTACACCACCTGACTGACCTCCCCCACTAGGGTGACCCTGAACCGATTGAGCCCTACCTCTAGCTAGTCGTGCGGGTGGTGTAGCTACTAGTGATGGAACCATAGGTTGTACGCTCTGTTGTGGTGCGCTATTCAGAAGTCTAGGGAAATCCCTCTTGAGATAACTCAAGTCTCCACACGCAAAACAACCCCTCCTCTGATGAGAATATAGACCATGCGACTGACCCTAATAACCCGAGTAACTTCTAGAGGAACCCTGAGCAGATGAAGCACCGTAAGAATTCTATGTCGACAATGTACTGAATAATGACTGAACTGGACGAGCGTTGTATGAGTTGTGGCTAACTAATTAACCACGAGGAATCTGACAAGCTGCCCAAGCAGGCCTAAAAGGACAACCTTTGTTGTAATGTGACTGGCCTCCAGACGAGGCACCACCAAAACCACCTGAACCGTGGGGCCTCTTGGCCTCCCGCTCTTCTCTCTCAAGCTTGCGAACAGGCTCCAAGCATCTAGAAATCTAGACCACCTGGTCAACCCTAGCATCCGTCTCAGACTCTCGAGCCATGCTATATCGTAGACCATAGTTGAGGCCAATAATGAACCTCATGATCCTCTCCCTCTCAATAGGGACCAAAAATACTGCATGACATGCAAACTTTGTGAACCTCATCTCATACTGAGTCACAGTCATGCCCTCCGCGTTTAGATGCTCAAACTCCTGACATAACTCCTCTATGGGAGTCTATGGGACAAACTTCTCTAAGAAGAGAACAGCGAACTAATGCCACATAAGTGGTGCAGTGCTAGTTGGCCTGCCTGACTCATAGGTCTGCCACCAGCTGTAAGATGGTCCTATGAGCGAGCAAGTAGTGAAGTCGACTCCATTGGAGTCCACAAGGCCAGTTGTGTCAAGAATCCGATGACACTAATCAAGAAAACCCTAAGCATCCCTGACTCTCCTCCATTGAACTAGGGAGGCGAAGTCTCTGAGATTGCTCTAACCTCTTCTGCTCCTCATCAGTCAATGATGGTCCAGCCTCGACCCGAGCAGTAACAACTAGCTGAACTGGCAATACCCTCGATGTCTGATAGCCTTGCGCTAGCTACTCCGGTATACGGGCAGTGGGAGTTTGGGCTCCTCCCCCAGCCTGAAAGGTAGCTGGTGCAACTGGTATCATACCCGCCTGAGCCAAGCTCGTGTACACACTCAATATTTGAGCCAAAGTCTCTTGAAGGCCAAGTATAGCAATAGGTACTGCCGCTGTCTGAGGTGGTCCCACCGGCTCCACAATATTCGAAACTTGCTCCTCAACTGGAGAAACCGGTGGCTCCATAAGTGCTGCTTTAGTTATAGTGCGAGCCCTACCTCGGCCCCGACCTCTCGCGGCCCTAACTGGTGGAACTGGTGCCTGCTCGCCCGATCTGGCTGAACTTGTCCTCATCATCTGTGAGAGAATAGAAGAGTAAAGGTTCAAACTTCGAAATTAGCAAATTCGCACGATAAGAATACAAGAAAATAAGGTTTTTCCTAAGAATTCGGTAGCCTCTCGGAGATAAGTATAGACGTCTTCATACCGATCCGCAAGACTATACTAAACTTGCTCATGACCTATATAACCTATAAACCTAGGGCTCTAATACCAACTTGTCATGATCCAACAACCACCAGTCAGTAATGATGGCACCTAGCGCACTTGATAGGCAAGCAAACATAATAAAAGGGGAACAAGATAACAGAATTAACGAGAATAATACAAGTCTAAAGTCAATAACATAAAATAA
Source organism: Nicotiana otophora (assembly GCA_000715115.1). Lineage (NCBI taxonomy): Eukaryota > Viridiplantae > Streptophyta > Magnoliopsida > Solanales > Solanaceae > Nicotiana > Nicotiana otophora. The sequence continues at coordinate 81,033 of AWOL01S0008347.1, forward strand.
CACCATAAATAGAGAATAAACCCCCCAAAACTAGTAATACAGAGTCACAAGCTCAAAAATGGAAGTACAAGTCTAGAACACAGAGTAAGATACTGTCTGAATAAAAGCAACAGTACAAATATGAAAAGAGACGCCAAAGTCTGCTGTCAAAATGCAACTATACCTCGTCTCTTTAAGATGATCACAACAATAACACACAGCTACTCTCGGCTCGGTTCAACACCTGGATCTACACAATTAAGTGTAGAGTGAAGTATGAGCACAACCAACCCCATGTACTCAGCAAGTATCATAAATAACCTCGGCGAGGTAATAGAGGCAAATAATTATTAATGATACTCGCTGAACACCTGTAAAATTCATAAATCTTCCTGTTTCTGTTAGCAATCCAGCATATAGAGAAGATATGCAAAACAAGGCATGTACAAATTCCTGGTCTAGTATATAGAGAAAATATGCGAATAAAACATGTATACATCCAAGGAAATTGCAAGTAGAGAAGAAATGCAATAACCAAAACACACACTGACTAGTTTTCCTCATACCGCGTGTACACCATCAAGAGAGAAGCATGATAGGGTGACCCTAGGGGGTGGATCCTTTATCCACATGCTACACGGATAACTCACGTGCCATATATAATCACTGCACGGACAATTCACGTGCAAACATACTCAGATCCGCATGCAACTCACATGCTATCAACTCAGTCCATATCACACAGAAAGAATATACAAGAATACATGTACATGAATAATTAATATCAATTTACATACACATGGACTAGTATAAGTGATATGCTAAAGTGTAGGAATGTGCGAAGTGTGCTACCACAGCTCTAGTCAGGCGAATACGCCACAAGAATAGAACCTAACATGTTTGAACAAGAGATCAACCAACAAATAATCTCTAACATGATTCAACTAGCTCACAATGGGAGTACAACATGAGAAACATGAAAACATGAATCTTAGAAATACATTCGATGCTATAATGGCCTAATCACTACCTCGAGCATGGATAATACCCCGGTGTATGCACATGGGCTCAATCCCCTCACATGGGTGCCAAATCACTAATAACTATGACAACTACTTCCTCGACCAAGTTTAGGTAAGATAATTACCTCAAACAAGCCAAATCAATACTCTAAAAATCCCTTCCTGCGTGAATCAACCTCCGGGCGGCTCGAATCTAACCAAAATAACTTAATAACATCAATAAAAGCTATAGTAAAAAACCCTAAACAATAAAGCTTCGATCTTTTACGAAAATCAAAAAGACAACTCGAGCCCGCCTCTTGAAACCTGACAAAAGTCACAATTTTGTATACCTAGTCAAATACGAGTCCAACCGTACAAGTTTCATCCAATTCCGACTCCAAATCGGGCTTCAAATCCGCAAATTTCATTTTGAAAAGTTTTTAGCAAAATCCCAAATTTCTTCACTTAGATTCACCAATCAAATGTTGAAATCAAGGTTGGAATCATATATAATAAACAAATACGAGTCAAAAACACTTAACTCAATCTAAATCGTGAAAATTCCCTAAACAATCGCCCAAATCCGAGCTCCCAATCTCAAAATATGGAAAAATGACTAAAATCCTAGAAATAGAGTACTTAAGGGTCTTCCCAGGCATATGCATCACAATTCCAGACCCACATCGCGATCGCGAAGGCCAAAAACTCACAAGCCCAAAAATGCCCTTTCGTGAACGTGAAGTCATTCACGCGAACGCGAACTTTCTCCAGACATGCTTACACAAACGCAACCACCCATGCGCAATCGTGTAGGCAAAAACTCCAGCTAGCCATACGCCTCCGCGAACACGACACCTGAGCGCAAATGCAGAAAATCACCTCCCAGAGCTCCAGGAATGCGACGCATCTCACGCGACCGCGAAGGGTAAAACCCTGCCTGCCTAAAATTCCACTCAGCGATTGCAAGCCTCCAACCACGATCACGATGAACAACCTCTGTACCAGAAATCAACAGATCCAAAATAAGGAGAAATAGTCTTAAACCCATCTGCAACACACCTGAGACCCCGTCCAATCATGCCAATCATTCACAAAACATTATTTAAACCTACTCGAGACCTCAAATCACACAAAATAACATCAAAACCATGAATCGCACCTCAATCCAAACTTAGTGAACTAATCAAAGATTTTGAAATTAAAACTTACGTTGAACATGCCTAAACAACTCGGAATGACCTCATATTTTGCATGCAAGTCCAAAATGACATAACGGACCTATTCCAACTCGCGGAACAACAATCCAAACTCCATATCAACAAGTTCAAATTTCGGTCAAACCTATGAACCTTCCAAAACTTCAACTTTCCAACTTTCGCCAAATAGAACCAAATCAACCTATGAACCTCAAATCCAAATCCGGACATATGTCTAAGTCTAAAGTCACCATACAAACCTATTTGAACCATCAAAACACTATTTTGGGGTCGTTGTTGCTCCCAAACGCACAAGCAAGTATACGTGGTCGTACAAGTAATAAAATGATAAGTCGAGTATCGAACCTACAGAGACTTGTGTTAACTACCCACTAGTTTCACCAAAATTATTATTCAATCAAGTCAATCAGAGTTTAACGGTGTGATTATACTGAGCAATAATTCTAACAAGTAACTAATTTATCAAGCAGCAAAATAGTTGTTTTGTATTCAGTAGAGACGAATATTCCAGGGTTGTGATCGATTCACCAATCCTATTATGCTCTAATTAACTCTCTTTCATACAATTCACTCGTGGTTGCTAATTAATCGAATAATTTCTCTCGTAGTATTCTCCCCAATTCATACTCGCCTATTCAAAATAGATTAACGCTTATATTCCTATGGAATCAATCTATTAAGAATGCACTAAGATTGCGATATTTAATTAAGCACGGTGACTAGATATATTCCTATCCTAACCATAACCCCCCCCCCCCCCCCCCCCCNATTATGAACTTAATTTATGTACTTTCTAAGATGATCAAATTTTCTAGTTTACATCAATTGACTTATGACGTACTTTTACGTACGAAAATATGTCGTGTAACATCGGAACTCCATGAAGTCGAACTATTTCCTTAATATATAACTTAGCATAATCTTCAGCTGAAAAAGTAGTCTTAATAGGTTGGAAGTGAGCTGACTTGGTGAGTTGTTTCTCCCAAACGAACAATGCATATACGTGATCGTATAAGTAATAAAGTGATAAATCGAGTGTCGAACCCATAGAAACTTGTGTTAACTACCCACCAGTTTCTCCAAGATTATTATTCAGTCGAGTCAATCATAGTTTAAAAGTGTGATTATACTAAGTAATAATTCTAACAAGTAACTAATTAATCAAGCAACAAAATGATTGTTGTGTATTCAGTAGAGATGAATATTCAAGGGTTGTAATCGATTCAACAATTATATTGTGTTCTAATTAATTCTCCCTTTCATTCAATTCACTCATGGTTTCTAATTAATAGAATAATTGCTCTCATAGTATTCTCCCAAATTACTACTCATGTATTCAAAATAGATTAATGCCTATATTCCTATGGAATCAATATATTAAGAACGCATTATGATTACGATATTCAATTGAGCATGGTAACTAGGTACATTCCTATCCTAACCACACATCCGCCCCCACTCAGAGTTAAGAACATGCTCTCTTCAATTCTTCTCTAATCTAGACGTAGCTTTCCTACACATAGCATAGATAGAAAATATAACCTAACTGTTGGCCAGACAATTAAGTAATTAATCACAAAATTGAAAAAACAACCATATATTGGTGAATTGTAATCAAGTTTAAGTCAACTTAAACAAGAATATTCATGGCTAAATCACAATCCCAGAACTATGGGTTTTAGCCACTTATGATAATATCAAAACAAATTCACAAGTGTTGAATAATTGAAGATACTAAGAAAAGATAAAGAAAACTGAGATATCCTCGCTCCTGGTTGTTCCTCGTGTGTATTTTTGCTTCAAAGTGGCGTCTCTCCTCTCAAAATAGGCTTAGCTTTGCTTATATACGTGTTGGGTAGGTCTTGGGCTGAAATAACCTTATCCCAGGCGAAGTAGGAGAGTTTTCCCATCACCAACGCCCAGGGTAGCGTGGGGCGCTATACCTGGTGCTGGGAAATTTTTGATTCTGGAAACTGCACCACAGGTAGCTCCCCACGCTGCATGTTGTGCTACAAATGGCCATTTTCAACTTTTGCTCCTTTTTGGCTCTAATCTCGCACCTTTCGCCCAATATTGCCTCCGGATGATTCCTGCATATAAAAATGAATTAGCATAAATCAATACATTTCACATCCAAAATCCACGAAACACGAGTAAAATATGAGGCGATATACATATAAATATATATACTTTAAGCTAAATATCAACACCCCACACTTAGACTCTTGCTCATCCCCGAGCAATGGGACTATCAACTACACCCCAACAACGTACACGTCTCAACTAGAGAGGAGCATTTTAATTTTTTAACCGTACACTCTACCCTTGACTATGATCGATACCAGCAATCAAGCATGAACAAACAAACTCCATATTCCCATTTCAAACATGCCCAAGTATAAACATTTCAATTCAAACAACCAATTCGTCACCATCCAACCTCAAGAGCCGACTCGCAACCACTAAGCAGCCTCAACTCGCGCACTCACCCAACAAAAGAAGTTTACAACATTACCAATCCGTCATGAGATCATGTGCTCTCTCACCAACAAACAAAATAGTGAATATAGAATAGTCCACACATTCAAGTATGCATTTGAACATAAATTAAAGACATCAAACGAAAGAGTGAATTTATAATAGCCCACATATGCAAAAATGCCTTTGATTATAAATTAAGGACATCACACAATTTGAACAAAAAAATCGCTCACTCTCACAAAGAATTCATGTGCATCCTATGGTCGTACTATAAGCTTGCCCGCAGTGTACATCTCTACTAATCTAAACTAGCCAAATCTAGGATCAATTAGGACTTTAAGGTTGTAATGTAGGCTAAGGGATGGGTATGATATATTTAGGAATAGTGACTAACCCTCCTAAGCACTTTAATATACTACACTCATAAATCAAGCACATATTCTTCTCAACCAATTCACTCGCCACAAACCATATATAACATAGCCTTTTTTTTTCAATTAAGCACTTCTATACTTCCACTAGCACGAATTAGTAAGATTAGGAGGTGTGTGTTTCTCTACATTATTGGAACTATCATTTTTTTTCTTTTTCTCTTTTTTTTTCTTTTCTACACACCCTCCATACATTAAGGTTCATCGGCTAGTGACCTTTTTTCCACAACTTTAGTGCACCTTAAGGGCCCTTCTATGGTTCCACTTAAAAGCTACTCCCCAATATCTCACCTTACTTCTTTTAGCGACTAAGTACCTTAGAAGGTAAAGGTTCAACAATCTCAAATTAAGAACAAAATAGGGATACGACTTGTAATGTGGGTGCCAAAGAAAAGGTCTATAGGCTCAAAGGGGATAGCAACAGAAATTTTTTACTTTTAAGTGACAAGCACATCTATGATCAAGTAAGAAACGCCTACGTCATCTCCTAGACTAGCGCAACTTAATGATTTTGCTTCGATTAACACACGGGGCAAGTTCTAGACTACACAGAATAGCACAAAAAATCACAATTCCTCACACACAAATTGCACATTACTTAATCAAGACGGTTCTGTTCAACTCTCAAGTCAAGCAAGCACATATAATTGAGAGATTTTAAGCAATATTGCACTATGTGGCATACAAGTCAAACAACTGAAAAAAGGAGTCACATAGTAGGCTATTTATTTTACTCAAGCATCACAATTCAAATCAAATGCATGGGAAGATAGAGCACATGCCATAACCTAATGTGACAGCACCAAACACGTCAATGGGTACCTCAAAGAAACTCAGTTTCTTCCTAACCTACTCCTAAAAAGAAAAACAAAGTACTCGGTTCGGGCTACATCCTTGAAAAAGAACCGGCGCCCAAAGAACAACCAAGGGATACTACCTAACTATCCTAAAAAAAATCGGTTTGGTGTTTTTTAATCAGAATTTAATCCCTAAAGAAAATTATCCAAAAGATCCATCGTCGAAAAAAAACCAAGCTTTTTCTTTTCTTTTTTTTCTTTTTTCTATTTTTCTTTTTTTTATTTTTATTTTTCTTTCTAAAACTAGACCAAGTCTACTATGGGTTCCTAAAAAAACTAATAAAAAGAAACAAATTTATACAATTTACATCACAAGAAGTAGTTCCCTCACCCCACACTTAGCATATGCATAGTCCCCGATGAACGTAAAAATGTAAAGCAAAGTAGGGTGAAAAGAAAAACTCTTTGCTAGTCGGATTCCTCCTCCTCAGAATGCCTGCCAACCGCAGTTCTAAGCTTATCATCATCATCAGCTCCTAGGGGCACCAAAGCCATGGGCCCCGTGAATTCATCACCAATCTCATCCTCAGTGTCGGAACTTTTGTAAGTGTTCTCGTCCTCTGACGGGAGAATGGGACTTCCAGGTGCAATCCCCAATATCTCTTTGGAAGAACTAGATAAATTATTGTGTAGATGCATACGCTCCTCGTCTGATACACCCATCCTACTCATGATCACATTTAATGAATTATAGAGATACTTGTTGAAGTTCTCATCCCTCTCATTCTGTGTTGCCTGGCTAAGCTTAGACATAGTCTCCAACAAAGATGTGATGTCCATCAACCCCTTAGGAGCCTCAACGACCTCGTCATACCCGGGGTATTCAAGCACCTCCCGGGACAGGATGCACTGTGTGAGCAAGTTGCCAAAGAAGAATCTCTTGATCTGCCGCCCAAATCGTGTGCGAGCCATCTCCCCTAGCATGAAATCACCCACATTGATAGGTCTCCCAGTCATTAGAAAAAATATCACACACACTCGAGCTCGAGTGCATTTACTGTTGTGTTTAACTGGCATGAGTTGGGCCTGCAAGAAATTTTGCCACACCTTAATGGTCTTGTTGCAATCGAAGCGGATCATCTCAAGATGGGCATCTCCCTTAGTTCTAGTCCTCTTGGCATTCGAATCGATGCCACAAAGAGTGTGACGTATAGTCTTGTAGCTTGGGCTTTTGACAAATTTTTGTAGCTTCTGCGGGTTAGAGTTATCAACTCCCAAAATTTCAAATAAGGACCGCCTATCAATTGGCACCTCCTTTCCACAGACCCATGACATGAATAAGTCCGCATTTCAATTGGCATACAGTTCTCACACCATGCTCAAATTCGCATGGCCGGGGCACTCTAAGAATTTATCCATTTTCAATTCTTGCAACCAGGCAAGCACATCCGGGAAGTTCTTTTCAAAATATTTCACATTAATACCCATCTCGGAGACATACCACACATATGGCACGAAGTCCCTATGCCATTGGATGGCACTATCACGAACTAGATCCAAACAAGGTCTCAGTCGCAATGGTTCCATTTGTTATCCGTCGGCAACTTGTTTCCTTTTCGCTTGCCTAGACAATCCTTCCCCTTGCTTGCACTTTTTAAGCGTTGGAGCAGTGATTGAGAACTTCCCCACTCCCTTACCCTTGTTCGCACTATCACGAACCATAGCAACCTACAACATAAATAATCATGAATGTGAGAATGAATCAAGATATTTGTCTAAGGTTATTGTGACAGTCAAAGATATCCCCACACTTAAAACTAAAGACTCACTGTAATAGACTCACAATCTTGGTGTTAAATGCACAAGTGTTGCACCACAAGGCAATGGGTACTCAAGACTTCCCCATGCCGCACAATTATAATTCACTAACTATGCCACACAAGTCAAGTGGTCGATCATGGCGAAGTGATGTAGCCTTAAGGCAAGCAAATAGCATATAGTCCTTAATCTCTACAACGCATACACTACACTAGCTAATTTTAACAAAGTGCTACAACATACATAATATAAGATACATGGTGTGGGCGACATGTGCACATTAACACCAAGCTGTGAATTATGTAAAACCACCCCCAAACACCCCACACTTAGCCCAATATTACATACAAATACACTCGGTTACTCAGACTTCACCGGTGCACAAAGTACTCATTCAAACATTTTAGCAAACACATGGTGGGCATGAAGTGTGTGCGACTTAATTCGACAATGATGGAACACGGTGGCCCTCCTAAATTTTAATGAAGTAGAGGAAATTTTAGTTTACTATTCCGTATATAATACAACAATCAAGTGTTGACAACAAATTCCATTCTCATTATAGCTACCCACCATAAAAAAAACTCTAAGAAATAATTATGGGGGAATTTGGGGATGGGGTGTTTGGGAAGGGGGTGTTCATTATTACCTACCAACTAAAAGAAAAAAAGAAGAAGAAGAGAAACATATTTGTAGAACTTAGGATTAGAGCAAGAGAAAAGCATGAAAAACTTGAGAGAGGGGAGGAAGAAGAAACGCGAGCAGAGAGGAGTTTGAGAGAGAGGGAGAGACAGAGATTTACGGGTGAGATGGGGAGGGGTTAGAATTATGTTGAATTTGTTTTTAAGTGAAGATGGGTTGGGTTATTGGGTATGGGTTAATCAAATAAATAAATAAAATAAAAATAAATAAAAATTTAATACATACCTGACCCCCAGCCTAGCGCTCCATGCTAGGCTTGGCGCTGGGGGTTCGAACTTTCTGTAAACTGCGCCCCAGGCAGCATGGGGCGTTATTCTGGCGATTTTCTATTATTGTTTTTTGAATGAAATCCCCAATTTCACCGCTCCCCCCTCCCCCGAGCACTTTATATATCTAATTTACACACTCTACACTATTCTATCTATGATTTCTATGCCTACAAAGAAAACAAAAATTCTAATCTACACTAACTAAAAAAAATTAAAACAACTAAGCTATGAAAGCAATAAAAATTGGGTTGCCTCCCAACAAGCGCCTGATTTAACGTCGCAGCACGACCCATGGCCTCTCTTACTCATCAGCGAGTACTACTTTGGTTTTCTCATGATCAATAATTCCTCCCCAATAGTGCTCGACTCTTTGCCCATTCACCAAAAAATTTCTTTCACCGTTTAGAGCGCGCATCTCAATTGCACCATAAGGAGTGACTCTCACCACCTCAAATGGACCTTCCCACCTCGATTTTAACTTCCCAAAAAATAGTTTGAACATAGAGTTGAACAATAATACTTTTTGGCCCGGTTCAACATGATGTGGCTTGATACGCTTGTCATGCCATCTTTTTGTCTTCTCCTTGTAACTCTTAGCATTTTCATAAGAGTGCAGCCTGAACTCATCTAACTCATTCAACTACAATAGCCTTTTCTCGTCCGCGGCTTCAAAGTTCATATTTAACTTTTTAACTGCCCAATACGCCTTATGTTCAAGTTCAACATGCAAGTGACATGCCTTCCCATAAACAAGCTTATATGGCAATGCCCCAATTGGTGTTTTGTATGCAGTTCTATATGCCCATAAGGTATCATCTAACTTTGCAGACCAATCCTTCCTATTCACACTCACTGTCTTCTCTAATATTTGCTTTATTTCTCTGTTGGACACCTCAGCTTATCCACTTGTTTGTGAATGATATGCCGTGGCAATTCTGTGGTGGACCCCATATTTAGCTAGAAGGTTATTCAACAACCGATTGCAAAAATGTGTCCCTTCATCACTAATCAAGGCACGTGGAGTCCCAAACCTCGAGAATATGTTCTTCACAAAAGCGGCTACCACCTTGGTATCATTTGTTGGCAATGTGATCGCCTCTACCCATTTTGACACGTAGTCAACTACTAGCAAGATATATTTGTTTCCTATGGACAATGGGAATGGTCCCATAAAGTCTATCTCCCATATATCAAAAATCTCTACCTCCAAGATGTTATTCAAAGGCATCTCATGCCTCTTTGTGATTGTCCCTGTTCTTTGACACTGGTCACACTTCTTAACAAATGCATGGTCATCCTTGAACAATGTTGGCCAACAGAACTCGGATTTTAACACCTTTGCAGTTTCCTATCACCTTCACGATAGCCCCCATAAGGTGAGGCATGGCAATCATACAACACTAATTCCACCTCCTTTTTCTGGAATGCACCTCCTCATCAAGTTATCAGCACACTGTTTTTACAAGAATGGCTCATACCATTAGTAGAAAGTTACATCATGTAGAAACCTCTTTCTAACTTCAGATTCAATTTCAGGAGGAAGTATCCCACTCACAAGATAATTCACATAGTCTGCGTACCATGGGGGTGGGGATCTTGGGTGATAGCAAAAAGTTACTCATCAGGAAATGCCTCCTTAATTTGTCCACCTTCCTCCACATGCTCGTGATTTTCCAGCCTTAATAGATGGTCGGCTACTTGGTTTTTTGTGCCCTTCCGATCTCATATTTCTACATCAAATTCCTGCAACAACAAAACCTAGTGCATCAATCTAGCTTTGGATTATTTGTTTGAAAATAAATATCTGATTGCCGCATGATCGGTATGAACAATGACTTTTGTTCCCACCAAGTATGCCCGAAATTTCTCAAAGGCCACACAACGGCCAACAACTCCTTTTCAATGGTGGTGTAATTTAGGTGTGCATCGTCAAGAGTCTTACTCTCATAGTATATGGAGTAAAACATCTTGTCCTTCCTATGGCCTAGCATTACCCCAATAGCATGGTCACTTGCATCACACATAAGTTCAAATGGTAAGGACCAATCCGGTGCCGCAATAATGGGGGCAACCACCAACTTCTTTTTGAGCTCCTCGAATGCTTTCAGACAGGCGTCATCAAAATTGAAGGCTACATCTTTTTCAAGCAACCTGCATAAAGGAGTAGCAATTTTTGAAAAGTTCTTAACAAAGTGTCTATAGAACCCCGCGTGTCCCAAGAAACTCCGGAGACCCTTTACAGATATGGGTGGAGGTAATTTTTCAACCGCCTCTACCTTCGCCTTATCAACTTCAATGCCACTCATTGACACTCTATGGCCCAACACGATGCCTTCTTGTACCATAAAATGACACTTTCCCAATTTAGCACTAAATTTGTTTCTTCACAATGGGCCAACACCTTGCCCAAATTCTTCAAACAGTCATCATAAGAAGACTCAAAGACTGAAAAATCATCCGTGAAGACTTCCACAAATATTTCCACCATATTAGTGAAAATATCTGTCATGCATCTCTAGAAAGTGGCCGGCACATTACAAAAGCCAAACGGCATTCGCTTGAAAGCGAAAGTACCATAAGGACAAGTAAAAGTGGTCTTCTCTTGATCCTCTAGGCATATGAAAATCTGATTGTACCCCGAATAACCATCAAGGAAGCAATAATATTCATGCCCCGCCAATCTGTCCAACATTTGGTCAATGAATGGAAGTGGGAAGTGGTCCTTACGGGTTGCTTTGTTGAGCCTTTTGTATTCAATGCAAACTCTCCACCTCGTCACGGTGCGAGTAGGAATTAGCTTATTTTTCTCATTCTCTACAATAGTCATCCCCCATTTTTAGGCACACGTTACACTGGGCTTACCCAGTTGCTGTCAGAAATAGGGAAGATGATACTTGCATCAAGCCACTTAATTATTCCTTTTTCACGACCTCTTTCATAACGGAATTTAATCTCTGTTGTTGCTCAACACTAGGGCGGTGTCCATCTTCCAGAAAGATTTTATGCATGCAAAATGATGTGCTGATTCCTTTAATGTCAGCAATTGTCCACCAATAGCCTTTTTATGCTAACGAAGCACTCTGAGCAATTTTTCTTCTTGTATATCAGTCAAGCTGGATGAGATAATCACTGGCAATGTCTCAAAGCTCCCCAAATAAGCATAGCGCAGATGCGCTGGAAGGGGCTTAAGCTCTAGCTTTAAAGCTTCTTCGATAGATGGCTTAGGAGGGGTCAGAGTAACAGGTCTGTCCAACTCCTCAAATCTCCCAAACCCATGGACATAACTGCAAGACATGGTAAGTACTTGCTCAATTTCTTCCATTATTTCATTTTCACTGTCTTCTTCATTCCCAATCAAGGCTTGTTCAACAGGATCTATGGGGCTCATATAAGGCACCAATGATGTCACATCACTTTCCATCATAAAAATCATGGATAGCTCTTCATAGTGGGCTGGCAATCTGAGTGCTTTATACACATTGAATACCTTCACTCGATCACCCACTCTCATCGTCATCTTTCCTTCGCATACATCAATAATAGCTCGGCCTATGGCTAAGAATGAACGCCCTAAAATAAATGGGACTTACTGATTAGGCTCATAGTCCAAGATAATGAAATCAACAGGGAATATGAAAGAACCCACTTGAACTAACACATCTTCAATCACTCCTTCAAGATGAGAAAAAGAGCGATCAGCCAACTATAAAATCACCGTGGTTAGGAACAGCTCACCTAACCCCAACTTTCTGAACACAGATAGCGGCATCAAATTGATGCTCGCCCCAAGATCACACAAAGCTCGCCCGACAACATGCTTACCAATCGAGATTTGGATAGTGAAACTACCTGGATCCTTCAATTTCTGAGGTAGATTGCTTTGAATTCTTGAGCTACATTATTCAGTGAGTGCCACAGTCTCGAACTCTGTCAACCTCCTCTTATTTTCCACTATTTCCTTGATGTATTTGGCATATTTGGGCACTTCTTGCAGGATGTGTACCAGTGGAATATTGATTTGCACCTGTTTCAAAATATTAAGAAACTTTTTATAGGCCGCATTATCCCTTACTTTCTGCAATCTCTGAGGGAACGGAGGTGGTGTCCTCGCAACTAATGGTGGGGATTGCTTAGCCACCGCCTCTTCAGCTGGCTTCTCTGACTCCTTTGCTTTTTCGGATTCTTCTTCTATGGTGGCCGATTTCTCATAAAAGGTCACTTGCTTTCTCTTTTTCGATGGGACTTCTTCTAACTGTCTCTCATTCCTCAATGACACAACATTAATAGATGCCTTAGGATTAGTCTCAGTGTCGCTTGGAAGAGCTCTAACTGGTCGAGTATTTTGGGCACTGGCAAGTTGCCCCATTTATCGCTCCAAATTTCTCATCGTTGTTGCTTGGGCTTGTTGGTCAGCCATTAATTTCTTTAGCATCTCCTCAATGTGACTCATCGGGTTTGTAGTTTGTTCAGCCTATGGTGGTCTATATTACTGTTAAGGAGCTTGTGGCCTGTACTGATTCTGAGCACCTTGGTTTCCATCCCAAGAGAAGTTTGGATGGTTTCTCCAGTTAGGATTGTAAGTATTCACATACTGGTTTGTCTGGCCCCTATTTATATTACCCATAAAATAGACAAACTCTGGATTAGTTGGGCATAAGTCGCTCGTGTGAATCTCTCCACGGACTTAACAACATATCTGAACACGTTGCACTAGCTGAGCTTGTTTCTTGTTAATAACCAAGGTCATCTTATTGACTTGATTGGCTACTGTGGCAACCTACGCTGATAATGCAGAGACATCATCTAACTCGAGAACCCCTGCAGATTTTTGCACTATGTGTCTGCCCATCTCTCCTTGCCAATCAGGATTACTTTTGGAGAATTTGTTCAATAATGTATATATCTCATCGAAGTTTTCTCCAACACTTGACCTCCCGCTGCAACATCCACCACAATCTTTGTCTCAGGATGTAGACCTTATATGAAATGTGAGCTAAAACTTTATTTGTCTGATTGTGATGAGGACAATATCTTAGCAGCCCCTTGAACCATCCCCAAGCTGAGTATAAAGACTCCCCTGATTTCTATTTGAAGGCGACTATCTCACTTCTGATCTTTGTAGTTTTGCCTGAAGGAAAGAACCTTGCCAAAAATTTCCTCGCCAGATTATTCCATCATGTAATAGAATTAGCTGGTTCCGCCTTCAACCATCACTGTGCTTCGCCCAATAGAGAAAATAGGAACAGTGTGAGCCTCAGATAGTTTGGAGTGACTCCATTAGTGATATAAGTATCACTAATCTCCAAGAAGTTTAGGATGTGATGTTGTGGATCCTCGTGTAGAAGACCCATAAACTGCCCATTCGCATGTAGTAACTAGATCATTCTATGTTTCAGCTCAAAGTGCCCAGTGATTCTAGGCTTCATGATGCTGGAGGTAACATTAGCAATGCTGGGCATCGCCACCTCCTGAACAGCCATATGTTGTTCCTCTGCCATGTCCACAGGAAATTGAACAAGTGCCTGAAGATTATCTCTGTCCCTTGCTTCCCTCAACCTCTTGTGAAATGTTCTCTCAGGTTCGGGGTCAAAGCATTGAAGTCTATCCTGGCTTCTGACCCTTCGCATTCAATCAAAGTTCCTAATAGTAGAGCAACCAATAAGAAACGTTAGACTTGACGAAATAAGCAACTAAAGTAAAAACTAGAAAGTAGTCAATATTCAAGTCCCCGGCAACGGCGCCAAAGACTTGTTGCTCCCAAATACACACGCAAGTATACGTAGTAGTACAAGTAATAAAATGATAAGTCGAGTATCGAACCCACAAAGACTTGTGTTAACTACCCACTAGTTTTACCAAAATTATTATTCAGTCAAGTCAATCAGAGTTTGAAGGTGTGATTATACTAAGCAGTAAATCTAACAAGTAACTAATTTATCAAGTAGAAAAATAGTTGTCGTGTATTCAGTAGAGACGAATATTCCAGGGTTGTGATCGATTCACCAATCCTATTGTGCTCTAATTAACTCTCCCTTTCATTACAATTCACTCATAGTTGCTAATTAATCAAACAATTGCTCTCGTAGTATTCTCCCGAATTTCTACTCGCTTATTCAAAATAGATTAACGCATATATTCCTATGGAATCAATCTATTAAGAATGCATTACGATTGTGATATTTAATTAAGCATGATGACTAGGTATATTTCTATCCTAACCACAAATCCGCCCCCCACTCAGAGTTAAGATCATACTCTCTTCAATTCTTCTCTAATCTAGACATTGCTTTCCCAAGTATAGCATAGATAGTAAATAGAACCTAACTATTGGCCAGATAGTTAAGGAATTAATCACAGAGTTGAAGAAACAATAATATATTGGTGAATTGTAATCAAGGTTAAGTCAACTTTAAACAACAATATTCATGGTTAAATCACAACCCCAGAACTATGGGTTTTAGCCACTCATGATAATAAACAACAACAACAACAACAACAACCCAGTAGAATCCCATTAATGGGGTCTGGGGAGGGTAGTGTGTACGCAGACCTTACCCCTACCCCGAAGGAGTAGAGAGGCTGTTTTCGAAAGACCCTCGGCTCAAAAAAAAAAGGGGGAAAGACAATATTAGTATCACAGCAACACTCATAGGATAAATAGCAATACCATAAAATTCAGAAGAAAGATGCAAAGCAAAGGGAGAGGGGAGACAAAGGGAAGGGAGACAATATTAGTACCGCCACAACAATCATAAGAAAAATAAGAACACCGTAAAATCCAGAGGAAAGATGCAAAGCAAAAGCGATAGCTAGTAAATAGGACATACACTAAAAAGCGAAATAGTAAGTCACAATATTGGCACTAGCTATCTTAGACAAAACCCCTAAATGGCTAGTCCCACAATGGTACGAAGTAAGGCACGACTCAACTACCTCCTAACCTACAACCCTAATACTCGACCTCCACATCTTCCTATCAAGTGTCATGTCCTCAGAAATCTGGAGCTTCGCCATATCCTGCCTGATCACCTCTCCCCAATACTTCTTAGGCCGCCCTCTACCTCTTCTCGTGCCTTCCACCACTAGCTGCTCACACCTCCGTACCGGAGCATCTGGGCTTCTCCTCTGAACATGTCCGAACCATCTAAGCCTCGCTTCCCGCATCTTGTCATCAATGGGAGCCACATGCACCTTCTCCCGAATATCATCATTCCTAATCTTATCTATCCTAGTGTGCCCGCACATCCACCGCAACATCCTCATTTCTGCTACTTTCATCTTCTGGATATGTGA